>JAPTYQ010000015.1:27806343-27824219 GCA_029814465.1 Ostorhinchus cyanosoma | reverse complement strand
GTGTGTGTGTGTGTGTGTGTGTGTGTGTGTGTGTGTGTGTGTGTGTGTGTGTGTGTGTGTGTGTGTGTGCGTGCGCGTGTTTGAGAAAGGGTTGCAAAGTGTGTTTGACTGATGTGTGTTTAGGTTGTTTTTTTTTTTTCCGCTGATGACACGAAGGAGCAAATGCAGTGCCAAGTTCATTAATGAGTTGCCACTTATTTCAGGGCCAGACAACAGTACAAATCACACACACAGACAAAATATTGCTTGGGCATTCACTTCACTGACCTCTGCATAGTCTGACCACATTGGCTCGGCTGGTTCCCCTGGGACTTTCATTGTAGGGATTTACTGAATCTCAGCAAAACATCCCCCATGTGTCCCACCATGTTATGACCTGGGAAACGTTCATTTAGACACAATTGTATTGACACAAGAACTGTGCTTAATTTTTAATGCATTACTAGTTAGTATCCAGCTATATTAGAGAGACCTTTTTCATTTATTTATTTATTAACAAAGTGGTCATTATTGGCTGCACTGGAACAGTAGTATAAAAGCAGTAAGCCCCAAAATGCCTTGGTTTACAGTGATTTAGAGAAGCTAATGGGCCTTGTTAGGCACTCCACTTCATGTCGGGCCTCAAACCCCGAAAGACATCCAGAAATCACTGAAAACCCTAGCCTTGTGTGGATTATTGCTTTTATAAAGGGGCTTCTTTATCTGGTTACGGTTTCAGGGAATAAAGATGCATCAATGAAAATGCAATTATTTATTGATTAGAAATAACCATTCATCCTCCAAGCAGTGTTGTTCTCCATCAGCTTTAAGAAGAAACTATATTGACGTATGTGTATTGTTTCTTTATGTTTTCCTTTTCTATTCTGTCCATCTCTTTTGAATCCCAGTCCCCATTAAATCAAAATTCAGAATAAAATGTGATTTCTGAAGTCGTTTTTTTATCGTTTACTAATACAGGCGTAATGCAATCACAATTCTTTGTGTGTGTGGTTGTGGTTAGGATTGGCTGAACAGTATTCAAATCCTTTAAAATATACAAACATCGAAATTATCGGGTTCATAAATAAATACAGTAATGATACAGTCTCAATTTTAATTATATAAATTAATTCAAGGTCAGTGCACCTGATTAATACTCAAAAAGTTTTGACAATTCCCATGCTTGGATTTAATTATAGCCTAATTAGACTGACTCCTCTGCTGTGTTGTCTGTTCTCGTCTCCCTTCCAGCTGCTGGAGCCTGTGTGCCACCAGCTGTTCGAGCTGTACCGGAGCTCTGAAGACCGCCTGCGACGCTTCACCCTCCAGTTCCTGCCCGAGCTGGTGTGGGTATATCTGCGCATCACTGCCAGCAGGGATCGTCAGAGCAATGGCTGCATCGAAGCCCTCCTCCTGGGCATCTATAACCTGGTGGGTGTTCCTCCTCCCAGGTGATGTAGCGTGGCAACAAAGATATAACCTTTTGAAGAGACAGGGAGCCTGGCCCTGATTTCTGTGAGATGTATTTATTTGTATCACCTTGCCTCCAAACAAACTCCTCAAACACACGAACTGATTGCTGGCTACCAGGATCTAATGGGTATTTTATTATATTATTTGTCATTCTTAATAAACATAGAAGGCTCGCTCTGTTCCCAAGTTTGTTATGACCTTATTTACATCAGCTGATATGAGGCAACGTGTTACTGGCCTTAATGAATGAATATAGAGTTTATGGACTAGTACAATGTTCCCTATAGTTTCTATTCATTTTAGGGACACTTCTTACAGTCAGATGTGATTAAATTTGTTTTTACAATCTGTAGGGTGGCTATTAATTGCAGTTTGTGGAAAAACTCAATATACCTATATGCAAACCATTAGTTGTCTTTTAGACAGAGCACAGGTGGAACATTTGTGACACTGTAAGCCTGTTGACATGAAAGACGATCTACAGGGAAATCCTTCGTTAATGGATAGACCGGGATAGATTGCATCATCAGGAAACACCCTTAGGGACATGGACTAAGAGCTGGCAATATCAATAGAGAACGCTTCATGTCTGCCAGCAGGGCAGAAGGTATGTTCATACATAATTTATTCCTCTATATCTATACCATTCCACACACATCCCCATAAAGCATGTCTCTCATCTTTCGTCATTGACGACTTTGCTCTCAGCAGCCCTATCACATATTCAGAGATATACTGTCGACCAGTGAAGGGCAGGACACGGACCATCAGCACACTGATGACAGAATGGGAGATAAAAGAGGGATAAAGCCTGTGTGGTGCCACTTTCCAAAACCTGGATTTTGAGGGGTGGATGGATAAAGTGATTCATGTGCATCTAGTCCAAAATGCATCGTGTATCACATGTATTTATCCAAATGTTGTAATCTTACTAACAACACAGTTTGAGAATACACTGAAATGATTCCAGTACTGACAACCACCACACAAACAAGTAAAACAAAGGTAATTACTCCAAATTCAAAGGTACTTCTGTGTCTTCAGTTTGTTTTTAGCTGCACACAGTTGGGTTACAGAGCAGCAGAACAGGAGGAACACAAACCAGATGAAAAATATTCAGTTTTACATCTCTGTGAATGTACTAGGTTGTTATTTTGACTGTGGTTGTGTCTGGTGGAGATAATCAGGCATTACTTGTAGAAATGGCATCATTTTCAGGGATGTATTCATCTTTGTGTTATGTATCACGCTCTGAAATTGGAATTGAATGGTGAAGTTACTAGCAGTGACATTTAATCTGTCAGAGTCAATAACATGTAGCAGCAGAATGGTCTTACATTAGCTCAACAGTGAGAGCAACTGTGGATGGTGCAGCAGTTGTTACCGAGTATAGCACCAAATGTTATCACCCACCCCACAGGGAAAGGACAAACTGGGTTAAGTTTCAAAAGTAGAAATGTGAATTCAGTCATTCACTCTCCCACTCTCGTCTTCTTCTCTGTCTGTATTTGCAGGAGATTGTGGATAAAGATGGCAACAGCAAGCTCCTCTCCTTCACAATCCCATCCTTGTCCAAACCATCTATATATCATGAGGTAGGAATCAAGTCTCCCGCCTTTTTTTTTTTTTTTTGAACCCCACTTGAGTCTGCATAGTCTCTACTACTCTGGCCTTTACCTTTCTGTATTTTGCTGCTATGGTCTCCTCTGTTTCATCTGACTATATATGATGAAGAGACGTAATGAATTGAATATTTAGACAATGGTGCCCAATTTAATGACCCACCCACTTCTATCTTCAGTCCTAAAACAAGGCATGTTATTGACTTGTGCTGCCCTGGAATTCATTACCAAGATGTTTAGCATCACAGGCTGACCTCAATGTTTATTAAGGGCAGGGAGTCACGATGTGTTATTATTTTATGCATCACTCAAAGCAAAGGGTGCACACTATACTCTATACTTTCAAACAGTATGACGGTGCTTATGAGCCAATATGTGTTCGCTGAGGAGTGTTGATTAGACGACAGTGTGTGGCGTGTGCTGAGGGCGATTTATCGCTGTAATTACAAGCTTGAGAAGCTCCTTCCTCCATGCTGAGAGAATGAAGAAAGCATGAAAGAGGGAAGGCGTGCGTGCCCATATGTGTATGCATGTGCGTGCAAATGTGTCAGCGTGCATGAATCACAACAAGCTTCCCAGGCTGTACTACGGCTCTGCACATCACATGGTTTTATCCCCAGGCTCGCAGCATTAGCATACACTTGAGTCTCTCATTTTGAATTAATCCTTCTCTCCCTCCTTCTCTTTGAAGCATTCAAGATACAACAGTAAATCAGCTCATTTTAGGAGTGATTCTTGCTTTGCACGCCATCAGGATGAAGTGGCCTTGAGTTGTGACGTACCTGCTTTTTCGTTAAGCTAAGAAAGTATTTGCTGTAGTGGTGGCAGGGGTTTTTTATTTATCACTGCTGCAGGATGCACTAGGCCTATATTTAAAGGTCTTTACTTTTCATTTTCTCTATTTATTAAGTAGAAGTGGCCGTATTAAGTATTAAACTGTTCTGATCCACCCTAGTTTGCAATGTTCAAGGTACTACACTGCACCTTTCTTTAAATGTAGCACTTTAGCATTGTAAAATAAATAGCATTACAGTGGATACACTGTCTTCATAGCTTAACAGCTTTTATTGTGTAAACATGGTTTTCCTGTTGCGCTTCTAAGTTGCTACAAATGGCAGACGTTTTTCCTCCCCACTGTCACCTCAGTTTTGCTCCTGGAGGATTTGTTAGGTTTCCACTCTGTGGTATGGTCAAGAGGATATGAGGGTACTGAAATGTCATCCACAGAAACCCACATGGTTAAGACACTAAGAAATGTATGTAATAAAGGACAGTCTGTTTGTGGCCATGAGTTGAAGAATGATCAGTCTGCAGGTTTCCTCCAGGTACGGGGGGTATTTTAAGGCACTGATACATTTTACCTGATGGTCAAGTTGGTAGATGATGCCTTAAGTATGGTAATTACTTCATTTAATGTGTAAAATTAGTTTAATTAAATGTTGTGAAAAGGAAATTGCAAGTCTAATGATTTAACAGATAGATTACTGAGAGGTGTGGCATTCCAATGCTTTGAAATCACCCATTTGGGCCAACAGAAAGAAATAATTTTCTTCTAATAAGAGTAATGCAGTTCAAAGGGAGTGTTTGGCAGAGCACCGGCAGTATCATTGCTTTATGTGAATAGTAATAATGGCTGGACAGTAAAGCTACACTTAGGGCCACTCAGCCATTTGAAGGACACGTCAGGTTTTATAACAGACTGTGTTTATTCTTTTGTGTCTGCAGCCTTCAAGCCTGGGGTCAATGGCACTGACGGAGGGGGCGCTCTGTCAGCACGACCTGATCAGAGTGGTGTACAGTGGCCTCCACCCTCAGAGAGAGACCTTCACCGCACAGAACAGGTACCATTCAGATTCAACCAGCCGTAAACCAAGCAAGGATAATGTCAGACGCAGTGCAAACTTTACAAAAGAGATTAAATTGCTGCAGTTTAGACACATTGTGCTCTGTCTAGTCTGGTGCACTGAATGATGAGCCACAGGGTAAAAGCTTTGTTACTTCTGGAATAGTGAGAGATGGCAGTGCTGTGGGGAGTTCTGCTTCAGTAAACACATGTTGCATCAGTGGCTAAGTCCAAGTTCTGCCCCGTGGATGTCATCATACTCTCCCTTATTTTTTTATTTATTTTTTTTTTTATGACGCAATAGTTCATTATGTCTTCCCTCTTTTCGTTCCCTGTAAGAGGAAAAGGACCTTTTAAGATGATCAGACTATAACCCTCAACTCTCATTCAGCCTCCTCTGCCCAGAACTCAGCAGGCCTGAAAGCTTTTTTGGCACTCGCATTTTCTCTGCTGCTGCGGATGAATGATAATCTTAGCATAGTAATGAAGCATGCTGGAATCCTGCCAGAAAATGGTTTTCCACCACACAGAGATGAGCAGGGTTGCCCTTTGTACATGTGTTTGTTTTCAGAGACACATGAGCAGAGGCATCAGAGCTCATAATATGAGGGCAGCACTCTGCGCTCTGGTCATCCTTTGTGTTTAAGAAAGCAGAGTAGCCTTTGGTTATGATGAACACAAAGTGTCATAATTATGCTCAGTAGGTTTCAGCAGAGCCAGGCCTCACAGCTTATCAGGAAATCCATTTGTGTGGCTGCAGTTGAGATAGTGTTGATGAGGAGAAAGCCCCAAGCACCTGAAAGCAGCCTCCCCACTTCTGTCGATGATATATTGCCAGGCCGTTCACCTCCACATATTCAGTGCCTGCTCGGCCCTTGCACTCCCAAGCTGTTTGTCATTACCACATACACAGTACCACACTCATACTCAAACACAGACACACCAAACAGCATTCCACAATATTAAGATTTATAGAGCTGTCTAAAAACCGATAACCAAAACTGTTATTTTTTTTCCCTTTTTAATACGAAAGTGTTTACCTGTAATATTGAAACTGTAGTTCTTCGAGCAGATGCCCTGATTTATTTATAAAGTGTTTTATAAGTATCTGCAAAGTGTCACAAATCACCTCAGTCCAAATAAAATATTTATTTCTGCCTTACGGTTTTAAAAAATATTTCTTCTTCTTGCAGTTTTGCTCCAAAGCTTCATGTAACCTGCTGACTGCTACAATATTGTCAAAGTCTGAATGATAAGTCGGCAATAAAACATTTATAAACAAAGCGCCTTTATAACAAAACAATTGCACATGTAAAGAACCAATATTCAAGTACAGTTTATGTCAAAAACTGTAAAAATCACACTTAAGTTTTCATCATAAGTGCTATATATTGCACCAATAATAAGAAAATATATTTTCAAACAGGTTTCAGACACTTCACACACTGAATATTAGACACTGTATTAACATACAGTTACTCACAATGGCCTAGTTTGCATAACAGAATGTTTTTCATCAAATTTATCCACTGATTGAGTATTTCTGTGCATCTGTGTTCTGTAAAAACAACTGGTTAGAATATTTCACAGTGAAGAAGGAGAAGTGTTTCTGTAGTACTTCAATACATAAACAAACTGAATGACATGGATGCCATTTCGAGCATGTTTTACTGACCCCTTCATTGTGCTTGCAGGTTTGAAGTGCTGTGCTTCCTCATGCTCTGCTACAACTCCTCCGTGGTCTACATGCCCCTTTCTTCCTACCAGTCAGTGTGTAGAATGAGCTCACGGTAAGAGGAACATTTGTGAAGCATGACACTATTTTAATTTGCTTTTTTTTGCTTTTTTTTCCATCCAGTGTCCCTTGTGAACCTAGTTTGTGTCCACCCTGTCTTAGCCTGAGTCTAAAATAAATCACCTTCTGTGCCCTGTAGCCATACAGTGACCTTGATACTAACTGCCCCGGTTGCAGGAGGATTTGATAAACACAGTTTCCTTTGAGGGTTTTGTCTGTAATTGGCCAAATGAAAGCATGTCTGTTAGATGACCGTCTTGAATGTGGGAAAATCGAGACCACCTGGAGTTAGAATAAAGGATCGATGTGGAATTCACTATATGAGGTTCAAGAGTGGAATCAGTCCCTGGTGAATGTTCCACAGGAGCATACAGAAGATTCAGGATATGAAGACTTCCCTACTGTGAGCAACCAGACAGACAACCCCTGAAGCGAGCACAGTCTAGACAGACGGCAACCTGTGACTGTGAGGATCACAGAGAGGGAGAAAGCATGCTCTTTGAGCTGAGGCTCACAGAACAGACCTTCACCACCCCAGTGGCTAACCTTTGCCTAACCTTCACAAGTGTACAGCAGTTAAAACGTTTTTGCCCCCTTTTTTTCCATCACGCCTCATCTAATCTGAGCTGTTCCCTGCTGCTGCAAGTAAAACAATCTGCAGACTCAATTTTTCCCCCCATGAACCACCAGCCTTTGTCGCCGTCTGGTTTAGTATGACTAAACTCCACTTACACATGTGACTCGTGTGTTTCCTCCTCAGGCTGTGTGTATGTGGCTTCCCCCGGCAGCAGCAGAAGCTTTGGAGGGAACCGTGCAACCGCGTGCTACTGGATCCCGAGTTCATGGTGCAGATGTTGACTGCAGTTTATCACGCCATGTACGTATCGCACATATTTTTTAACAGGCTTTCATCCATGCACCTCACGCGTTATTAGTTATTCAGGGCTGTGGAGGGAGTTCTTGAACCATTAATTCAGACCTAATACGACCTTCTGAAAACACTTGGGTACAATGAAAACTGTAGAGTGTATTCTGTAGATATTTAAGTTGAGCTCATTTGACCTGTTCACACTAATACGCATATTTTTCTAAACAGATACTTTCTGTCTTACACACGCTCCATTTTAACAAAATATCCCTATCCACACTACAACACAAAAATGAATACAAACTGCTTCAAACACTCAGACAAACATTGGTTCCAGCAGACGTTAAACTGTGGATACCATGGAAAATATTGGACTTAGCACATGCAGAAGCTTTAATATGTTGTGACGCAGAGCAGCAAGTTTTGTCATAAACTTATGTTACCCAAAGTCTTGTCAAAGCGTATAATTCACATAATGTGGATTTTGCAACAGTACATGTCTAGTCGAGCCTGACTCACAAAGTTGTTCATACACTGGAAAAAATCTAAATCTTTCCAAGTGTATTTTTCTTATTTTTAGTCAAAATATCTCATCACACTTAAAATGACACATAATCACCTAAAGAGTAACTTTTCAGCGAGATATAAGAAGTTATTTTTAGACAATAGAGCTTGAAAATCTTATTTCAAGAAAACTTACCAAGACAATTTTCACTTGTTCCATCGGCAGATTTTGGGTTTTTTTTGCTTAATTTAAGCAAAAAAAAAAATCTGACTTCTTGAAATCAGATTTTCAAGATCTACTGTCTAAAAATAACTTCTTATATCTCGCTGAAAAGTTACTCTTTAGGTGATTATGTTTTATTTTAAGTGTGATGAGATATTTTGACCAGAAATGAGAAAAATACACTTGGTAACATTTAGATTTTTTGCCATATGTCGACCTCAATCACCTGCAGGTCATACACTGATTTACACACCTGTGTCAGATGTTTCGGGTGAAAGTTCAGTACACAAAGCAACTACAGACATATGCTAATTGAGATGTGACGCTTTCATTTTCCAGTCTTTGTTCTCCTTGTCCACATGGATAGTTTTTGAAAATCTTCACTTCAGTCTCCATTTTTGCGAGCTAATGTCTGGACAAGGGGCTGCTAAGATTCCGCTTTAGTATGGAATAGACTTTAATCTCCAGCAATTCATCAAATTTTACATCATCATATGTTTGTAGCCTCTGTCCTGTGAGAACCACATACCTCTACAAAGTCCACATCTCATAAGCTCAGACAAAATACTGTTTCCAGATTTATGGGAATCCATCTAATCCAAGGGGTTTTAATGAGTTTATTTAGCTTAAGTAGGAGGAACACTTCATCCTTGAGTTTATCCTAGATGCTCAAAACTAACACATTCGGTCGTAACAAGGGGATTGAACAATGTAATGAGAAAGATGACTGCAACTTCTAGAAAATCATAGTTGAGTAAAAATGCAAATATTTACATAAAGTACCTCATATTAATGCAAACACAAATT
This sequence comes from Ostorhinchus cyanosoma, assembly GCA_029814465.1. Lineage (NCBI taxonomy): Eukaryota > Metazoa > Chordata > Actinopteri > Kurtiformes > Apogonidae > Ostorhinchus > Ostorhinchus cyanosoma. Next base: position 27,815,105 of record JAPTYQ010000015.1, on the reverse strand, counting down.
AGTGAGGACAATGTGATTTTCTGATAGATGGAACATATATGGTAGGAAGAAAATCATTTATTTGTTCCCCACCTGCACACATATTATTATGGACAAAGATCCTTTAGATGTCGCAATGTTTTCCCTCTTTTTTTTTTTTTTTGGTCGTTTTGCCTCTGCAGGACATCACTAATGAGGCCAGTCTATGTTCTAATGCGCTGTGATCTACTGCTGAAAATCTCCTAACAGCATATGTTAGCACTCTACCAAGGACAGAAACTCCTCACTGTACAGGCTGATTAGATCGGCAGTGCATTGTGGGAGCAGGTGATTTCATCCCCCTGTGAGGACAGTCATTGCAAAGCTGATTACGACTCCACGATGATAGCTCCTCCTCAGTGATGAATCCCATGATACGGCAGCGACTGGATTTACTACAGTCGGGGATTTTGAACCAGGGGGGAATCGGAAAGAATGAGTATGCATTCTGCTGCATTGCCCCCAAGAGGGTGCGCAGCAAAGATCAGTAGATTGGAGCAGTCAGGGCCCCTGGAAAAAAAACACAGACTGTATATTTGTGTGTGTGTGTGAGAGAGAGAGAGAGAGAGAGAGAGAGGTAAAATAATAGCCTTTTTAGTAATCACCACCATAGGTCACATCAGTGGCAGCGCTAGCCCACAATCTTTCACTAGCTGCTGGCTGGAGCAGCAACACGTGAATGGCAACATGAATCCACAGCTCCTCACATGCAGAGGGACCTTGGCAATCGCAGAGGACACTGGGATTTGGGTTAATATGTCTCCTAATGCTACAGTGCAGTAATGCCACATGACATGGAGAGGGAGGGAGAGACGTGTGGACCCGAGAGCAAATACATCCACTCATCCAATTCCAGCCTTTTAATATATTTATTTATTCTTATCTGGTTTGAAATGCATTGTTCCCCCTGTTTTTCATCCTTCATAACATCAGAGTCCCTTTTTTTTACCTGCCAGTTCAACTAGTCTTTTCATCGCGAATCTAAAGGGAACCCCACTCATTCACTTCTGTTTGGGCGATTGTTGTATGTGCAGCTCCGGATCAAAGACCATTCAAAGTGCTGTACTTTTATTGGACTATATATACTTTACACACAGTATTTATTGCAGCTTTTCCATTTATCCATTTTTACTAAGTGTTTGTGGTTCTGCTGTATTTAGCTCTAAGCTCTTATTAACAGGGCTTATTAAAGGTGCTCCAAGTTGTATTGATTTTCCAAAATATCAACAGCAGGGGGAAGTCATAGATTGATTACATTCATCATGTCTTTCATTCCAAATGTTAGTTAGAGGTTTTCTTGTGAGAGAGACGAGAAGAATTGAGGACACATGGGTTTTTTTTTCTTTTTGTTTGTTTGTTTGTTTTTTACCTGCTGATGGTTTCGGCTGTAGTTTCAGCCTTCATCAGAGCTGTCAAATGCTTCCTGGTGTGATGTGTCTAAAAACAGCTGATCAGGTCAGGACACTTTTCAAGGTAAAATTTCCCCAACCCAACCGTGTCCGTTCTCTGCTCCCCCACCACCAGTGAAGAACAGTGTCCCAGGTATGTGAGAGAGTGTATGCCCCCTCATCCCTGTTTATGGTACTGCTCCCAGGTTTTCTTAAATAGATCAAGGAGGCCATGAAAGTAATCATTCCTCAATTCTACTTGTCTGATCACAAGAAAATCTCTAACAGGAAGTCATGTACAAGAACACCCTTTTCAAATCAATGCTATGTATCCACAGACTGCATCACTCACTGAATAAAGTCTAAAAGTCACTGTTTACATACATACAAGTTTTCTCCTTAAAACACAAACACTGTGTATCATAACCATCACACACAGCATCAGCCAATATTTTATATAATATTACAGCTCTGTTAGCTTAGCTCTGTTTTTAGACAGAACAGCCACAGCAATACCACCAATCACCTCTGTTTTCTGTACTGTTTGTATTGTCAGTAGGTGCACTAAAGTTCTGTTTGGAATCGTCCAAACAAGGTCAGAATTGTCACACTTTTGTCTGAACTGTGGATCAACAATCGTCCAACTTAGCAAAGATAATAACATCACATGATAACTTTATCCCTTCATAAGCCTCATAGTCTCATCCATGAAGAAGTCCTGCATTTTCAACATCAAACTCCATTCTTTTTATTTCCAGTTGTACGCAGTGGTGAAAACAACAGCTGAACTTCAGCTTTTATCATTCTATCACTATCTTTGACTCTAAAGGCTATTTCTTAGCAGTTTTCATTTCATCTGGTCACTCTCTGATGCTTTGGTCAAAGGCCAGTGGTGTTAGTTTTCCTCACCATGGGAGACCAGCAGTGACTCACTACTCTCTCTAGTGGTCAGATAAATCCCCTGGCTCAGTGTGAATGCATGCAATGCATATTTTTACATGCTAATATGTTGGCATCTTTAATATAACTTCAAAGCTCTTTATTCTTGATACGTTAATGAGCATGTATTGTCATGTCTGTATGTCAAAGTAGTAATGCTATATATTGCTCTTTAAAAAGACACATCAGAAATTAAGTAATATTATCACTCATTTGTCCTGCTGTGTATTTATCTCCATGAGGGGCTTTTGAGAACTGAAAACACCTGGTGGTTGTACAGTCTGCGCTTTTGTCATGCCTCACCAAATTAAAACAAACACAGTGAGTATGAATAGTAATGCTAATGCTTTCATTAAGTCATATTTAAAACATGAGACTAGATCTTGTGATGCAGGCTTTATTACGTTTCCTTTGAAAATGTTTCTTTTTCGGGTTTGACAAACAATAGTGTGACAGAAGTTGTAGGTGCTCCGACTTGGATATGTGCCCAAGATGTCCTTCCCTCCATGTAGCCGCAGGCATTACTAAATAACTAATAATAGTCCAAGGGATATGACTCAGACTTCAAGGCATCTTGTCAGACACTCCTTTTTACTCAAATAAGCTCACTACATGACAATGTTAAACTCTGCTGTTTGTGTGTTTTTGTTTGTTTAGATACAATGGGGAGTGGGAGATGGGGCGGGAAGCTTTGGAGGACATTCTGTACAGAGCCCAGCTGGAGCTTTACTCCCAACCTCTACTGGTAAGAGAATCAGCAAAGTGTATACGGTGTCAAACAGAGAAACAAAACTTGATCTTGAGCCCCAGCAGAGTCCAAAATTATCATATAACTTCCTGGCTTTCAGGTTCATGGTTCTTTATTAGTACCCACTGGTAGTGATTTTGCAACACAGAAGAAAGGCGTTCACGCATACACAACAAACCACAAAATGAAATACATTAAAATAGATCATATGTTACAGTACTTGGTTAGATTTTATCTCAGATTAATTTTTTTCTGTACATTTCATTAAGTTAAAGAATTATGTTTACAACTCCTTCCTCTCCAAGCCTTAATTTCTTCCTTCTCAAAAGATTTTTCTTTGGTTTGACATATATCCACAAGACATTTTATCTGGGTATCCAACTCACTTACAATTACTTTAACTAGAAAGTGCAAAATATATTACATAGCGTGCAAAATATATTTTCACTTTTCAAAGCTTAAAACAGATTCACATTTTGGATAATATTTCGACATTGTCTAAAACAAAATTACACATGGAAAATATTTTTACAAAGTACAAAACAAACTGATATTTTAGAAAATAAATTTGCAACACTTTTACACATGCAATGACAAATTGATAAGTAGAACACTTTTACCAGTCCAACAGAATTTTACTGGAAATGGAATGTACCAAATGGACATGTGCATGCATCTTTAACCCAAAATTTCTGACCTGTATTCTATAAAGATCCACCTGCTTTACCTCAGATTGGATTATATTTAGATGGTCCGTGTTAGAACAAAAAATATCAAGAGTCAGAGTAGGGGGGAGTCTTGAGTGTTGAGTTCAGAAAACGGAAATTGCGCTGCTGTAAATGACACCAGAATACAGCAGAGACTTTCTGCATAGTTTATTATGTTTACCTGCCAGTGTGGCAGACAGGCTTCCAAGATTTACCCCTCAAGTGGAAAATCTATCTACATGTGGCACTCTGTAGCAGGACGCAAAGCCTCAGTCAAATAAAACCACTAAGAACACAGAACAAATGATGACTTTTTTGTTGTTTTTATAACTTATCAACACAGACTACAACAGGCCTGATCAACTGGTTGCAGAGTTTTCCATTATACTCAAATATTTGCAAGAAAAAGCAAAAAAAAAAGCATATTCCTAATTCTATTCTATTCTATTCTATTCTATCCTATTCATGAGTTAAATGTGATCTCCCCGCTTGGCTGTGCCTTAAACAAAATAACCACATAATGCATCGGTTGAACAGGTGTCATTTCCAGTGTGACTATAAATGACAAAAAATATAATAGAGAACTCTCATTATTGTTACCCCCATGTGTTTGTTTTAGTTTATAGTAATGGGAAAACCCTGCCAGTCAACTCAGAATCAGGCTCACAATGTAGTAATATCCCTGTTTGTGTCAAATTCAGTTGGGGAATGCAATGAAGAACTCCCTGCCAGACAGTGCCCCCGATGAGCCGCGTGGCCGTAAGGTGCTCCAGGTGGAGGTGACGCCCACCATTAGCCGCATCTCCATCTCAGCTATCACCACCGCCTCCATACGGCGCCACCGCTGGAAGAGAGAGGGTAAGACTGCAGCAGGAAACACACCTGCCGTCACAGCCTCAGCACTTCAGCGGGGTAGGAGAGACGTGACAAAACAGTAGATTCATTAGTACACACTTTTGTCATGCTTGTTATTAATTTAGTACCCGAGGGTAGGTTGGATAAGACAGTGATGCGAAGGAATGGGAGCAGTCATGATTGGAGGTGTAAACTTATGAGCTTCTACTGTTTTTTCAACTTGCGAAAGCCCACAAGAGGGGACTTCTTGGTGAGAGAAAAACTTTTCTGATGCTTGTTTTAAGCGTTGAAAAAAGGGGAAACGAGCCACACCATTAGCACTGTCCAAATGGTGTTTTTATGTCAGTGACTGTATGTTACCGTGGTCATGTAGTCTTTGTGTTGTAGTTCTTGTGTCACTCACTGCTTCTCTTTGCTTGTCCTGTCATGAAATGTTTGTTGTGATCTCGATCACTAGAGAAAATGGTGCAGTGAAAGGTTATGGTTTCCAAAGTTAGGAAAAACTCATGACAAAATGGCGCCTTTCGTTTTATTTATTTATTTCCATATTTTAATGGAGCAGTTCATTTAAAAAAAATATTTATATATTATCACATTCTTTTTGTGCTCTTCTATTTTTTTTAAATCTACAAGTCAAGGCCTGCTCTGGCCCATGATGATGCCCCAGTCGATTGAGGCTCGCTGGCACTAAAGAAACACGTTTCCCCGTCTTGTGTTGTTGACTCCCAGATTGTTTTGACTACTCAAGCGATGCAGAGTTGAGCCTCACCGTCAATCCTCCTAGCCTCGCCCAGCGTCACCACAATCCCTGGGAGCCTGCAGCCAAAGAGGAGCGAGGAGGGCGGGCTCACAGCCAGCACAGCAGCAGCAGCAGCATCATTCCCCCCATCACACTCGAGGGTAGGGGACAGGGGCGGACACTCAGAGCAGAGAGGGTCTCAGGAGGAGGTTGCTCTTCGACCTGTATCCTCCCAACCCTCCTCCTCTTTCTCCCCCTCCTCAACTTGAGCGGGTTAACTCTGCCGTTTTTCCATTTTGGCTGCCTCTTCACTTCCCCAGAGTATACTAACTCATCCAGTCTATCAGACCCCCAGCCGGCAACCCCTCTACTTCCACATTACTGATACTTTTCACCACACGAATGGAAGAGTCGCTTATTCTGGGTTTGAAGGAAGTGTGGCTATAGCGGCCATTTTGCATGGGCCTGTCATCATGCCATATCCTTTCTTTTTTTTTTTCCCCTCATCAAGCCTTTGTCCGGCATTCTTATAACTTCTGCCCTTGTCACTCACTGAGCATGTTTAGCAACCAGCCTGCAGCTTGACCTTTTACTCTGGCATTTCCTGGGGTATCTTTCTCAATTCTTCATGTCTAAGAATTGCTTTTTTTTCTGCAGCTTTAACAGGAAAAAATACATCTGTTTTTTCAAATCTGGCACAAATATTGTTTTTTGTACCACCTCTCACCGTGTAATTTTTGGGTCACTCAGACCAGCAGCTCCATCTGCTGCTGCCATTCTACAGAGAGGTGCTTTCCCTTTTATTTTGCAGTCCAGGAGCTTCATTGTATTCTAATTTATTTCCTTTTTTTTTTTTTTTTTTTGCCCCTGCAGCTCAGTGAGTGGGAACGAACCCTCCATCATGCATGCGCACGCTACAGCAAGCTTGGAACTTTTTTGCAGAAACATTCAATCCTGAACACTAACATTCCAGTGACAAAAGCCTAAATGTTAAAATATCGGTACAGTAAAGGCTGCTCCACTGCCAAAGACTAAGCGTACAGCCCATTTTGTCCTGTCATGTGTGTCTATTTCCGTTTGTGTAACATCAGTCAGATCTCTTGACATAACCGAAGATCAGTTCCTCCCCTGGCTCATGGTCAGTGTTTGTCTGAGTCCCATCTTGTCCTCTTCCCATGCACGTTTACTGATCTCAGGTCATTTGCTGTAAAGCAACTCTCAAAGCTGATGCAGTTGGCAGAAGTATAAAAGAGAGGCTAGTGATTATTTTAGAGAAGACTAATCACTTTATTTCTCTGTAGGCTTTTCTGAAGCATGTTAGTAGTAGACTGACGACTTCGTTATATGTATACCAATATTGTGTACGAAACTAATTTCCTTGAATTTTCCCTTTCTTGGAAGCCATTTATTTTCATTAATTTCACTTTAGCAAGAAAGTTAACTCGTGTTTAATCAAAACTTGCATGGGCTTGCTAATCCATAATAGTTAACATTTGGTCGATATACATATAGTTTAGTTTTTGCAACATCTGTACATTTTCCAAGATGGTAGAAACTCCACAGTAGTGAGAGACAACACTTCTAAAATGATTTTTGATGTTAAACATTGCTGTAATCACAGTCTGTCATGTTGATCCAAGCATATTTCAACTAGTCCTGTGTTTGTATATTTCTAATTAGGATATGGTTTTAGTAATGTTGCTGTAGTAGATTGTTGTGTAATGTATAACGATAATGGAGGAGGGAAAGAAGAGACAAAGAATGGGATATTTACTTGAACTAGGCCAATTTTCAAAGCATACTCAAAGTCCAGTGGAAGGGAAAGAGAAGTGCAAATCACTGAAATCCACAGCACAGTCCTTTAATTTATGAATCTGTTTGTAAAGCCTGGACTTTTCAGACTTGAAAAGGATTGGGTCTGCTTTTGATGGCCTGCATCATGAGCTGGCAGCTCTTTAACCCGGGGTGCTATTGATCTGACGAGGTGTGTGGACTCGCCTCAGTGCTCTCCACAGATTGGCAGGCTCGTCTCTGCCGGCCAACTACGTGACCGCTGGGGCAGTGCTGCAGGAGAAACAGGGAATGGGGCAGGAGAGCATGTGTCTTCTCCTCGTGTTATGTGCATGTCAGTCCAGACCTTTTCTTCTAAGTTTCTCCATTATTTTCTGGTGCTGCCTGTGGTTCCTTATCCTCCAGTTTTGCTTGTCCCTACGATGCATGACGGAGACAGACGGCTGGCCCTCTGTCTCTCCTTTTAACAGACTTTTCCTTGCAATAACATTGTTATTTTTTTCTAATTCAATTTATCATTTCTTTCTCTTTCAGCTTCCAGTAAGATCATGAATGGATTATAAAATATGCTATTTTTCCTATAGATCTCTTCATTTTTATGTTGTGCCAAAATATCATTAGATGCTACTTGTTAAGCTTGATATATGTTAACTGTGACATTTGTGCTACTGTCTGATAAGCATGCTATTGAACTCGCACACAACACCAACAGCCAGACAAAGTGTTAGTCAATTGGAATTACATCACATGTTTTGTAGCTCAAGGTCGTCGTGTACTTTATTGAATTGTGCTCCAGTTTGGTGCATAATAAGTGAGCTAATGAAGCAGCATGCTCTGTGGACCTCATACTAAATAGGAGGCAACTAATTTACTCATCTTACTTTGTTCTGTATTGGTTATAAACTCCCAGAAGTTTGTTTGTAGCAGGCCGGTGGCATCACTGACTACATTTACACAGACAAAATATACCTGTTGCTATCATTATTCTGTAAAAGACACTATGCCTACTATGTATGACCAATGAAAATGAACATTCCACTAATATTCCTTTTTACATAGAGTAGTACGTAATTAATTTAATGTAAAATAATTTTCCCACATGCAAACACAGCTTCCAAATAGATATTAAAACATTTATAACATGTCCAAAACCATTTTAATATCTCATAATGTCTAAAAGCAGGTGTATTCATTCTAACCATACATGAATTAAGTTTGCATCAGTACCTTAGGCTCTTTGGTTTGTGACTGTAATAGGCAAGACGCCATGTGTCGCAAACTGTAGTAAAAGCCCCAAATGAGATGCACTTCGTGAATGTACTGTATACCATCCAAAGAATGCTCCTAAAACCAGATAAATATCTGTATGCTACAACAAGTCTTGAGAAAATGCTGCAGTTAGAATGAAGCCCTGTTAGTAGTTTTCATACTTAATATGCTGTTTACGTGACCAGAATTTAGAATATGGTGATATTCAGAATAATAGTAGGATATTGGTGGGTGCGTGTGCGTGTGTGTGTGTGTGTGTGTGTGTGTGTGTGTGTGTGTGTGTGTGTGTGTGTGTGTGTGTGTGTGTG
>JAPTYQ010000015.1:27769782-27779786 GCA_029814465.1 Ostorhinchus cyanosoma | reverse complement strand
ACATACAATTAAAACATACAATAATTTACAGGACATGTCAAACTATGGAAAACAGGTGCAAGCCATTGAGTTAATCTACACAGAAAATTTACCAGTGCAGTGTAAAAATATGTTAACTCTACTGGAGTAATTACAACAACAGATTGAATAAGATGCTTCCCAGTGTTAGTAACAAATCGTGTTGTTGAATGCTGATCATTAATTTTCTGTCAGGGGTCACATTCAACCCAATTTGATCTCAAGTGGGCCAGACCACTAAAATAAAAGCATAATAACATAAATAATGACAACTCCAGATTTTTTGTCGGTTTTTTAGTGCAAAAAACCCCATTAAATTATAAAAAATACATTTTTAAACTATCCAAACCAAAAAGATATGAATAACATGAAAAAAACTGAAATTTCATAAGAAATTCTGTGCAATTTTAACAAATAAAAAGACTGTCATTACTATATCTTCCTTCACGAGTGTTAATTATGCAGTGTAAAAATATGTTAACTCTTCTGGAGTAATTACAACAACAGATTGAGTAAGATGTTTCCTGGTGTTAGTAACAAGTCGTGTTGTTGAATGCTGTGGTGTTAATCCTACTCTGGAGAGCCCCGCCCACTCATCAAATCTAGTGGACAGTGTACACAAGTGTTAATTATTTACTCCGTGTAGAGTTAGTTTTGCTCCATGATTTTAACACCCTTGTTTAACACTGATCTGGATAGAGATCAAATACATTCTAGAATATAGTTAAAATCAACTCTATCTGTGTTAATTTCACACAGCAAAATTTACCGTGTAGTACTTTGAGTTTGGGTTTAAAAGCATTCAAGGAGGTCAATGTGTCTGTAGAGGAGACGTCAGAGTGTGGATGATAGAGCTTTTCCACTCATTTTTCTTTTAGCTGTCGAAAAGTAATCTGGACTCTCAAGCTTCACTCAGGGAGGAGAGTCCAGATGAACTCAGGAATCCAGGTAGAGATCTTTTCCTTTGGGCTATCGTCCAGAACAACAAGGAGCTGGCTGAAATCGCCTGGGAGCAGGTGAGCAAAACATACAGAGCTTGAACATTGTGCACGGAAAATTACAGAGGATAATATTATACAGTCCTGGAAAAAAGGTTTTGGACACCCTTAAAGTTTTACACGATCTCAAATATAATCACGAAATATATGCACAATAATATTTTTTGTTTCAAATGATGGGGCCGCATAACACAAACAGATGCAAATTTTTTTTTTTGTTTTTGTTTATTTTTTATAATTAAAAAAAAAAAAAAAAAAAAAAAAAAAAGAAATTACTGACAGTTTCAGCATGTCATGTCCTGGATGTTGGAGGCTTAAAGTTGAGGATTAATATATCAGAAACAGACAAACCTGCTAAAAAAAAAAAGACTTTTTCAGTAAAATATATAATCAACTGAACAAAAAAACAACCATTTCCATCTACTGTCATCGATCAAACTGCATTGGTTTTAAGATGACGGTGTTTCCACGGTAACTACAGCGCCTCCGAACGTCCAAATGGGTCATATCTGATGACCATGAAAAAACCACAAACTGTATTTGACACCAATTATTGACATGTACTGATAGGATTAATGGATCAACAGGTATTCGACTTTTTAGATCAGTTGATGATTTTTGTCCTTGGTGGATGTTTGGGTCTTTATGGGTTAAATTTGTGGTTTCTCTTTGCTTTTTGTTCATCTTTGTATTTTGATGCTATGTTCATTCATTAAAAAAACAAAAGCAAAAAAACAAAAACAAAAATATTGTAATTAAATTAAGTGGTAAGAGAAGTGGAAATATGTAGAGAAAGATACTAAAGAGCACATAAAGCATCCAACTTCCTCTAAATATCATAAACACAGGAAGTTCCCCGTATTTAAGGTAATATTATTATCTTATCATCTATTATTTGTCAAACATGGGTTTTACTGGTTGCATTTCTTCTGAAATATGTGAATGTATTGATAGGATTAATGGTTTGGACGTTGCTTTATAACATTCTAGATCAGTAGACAGTGTGTCGTGTATATAGTGTTACCTCTTTCTCTACCTCCATCTGTTTTTGTATGATCGTTTTACAGTGTAGAGACTGCATGTCTGCCGCTTTGGCCGCAAGTAAGATCTTGAAAAAAATGGCTGCAGAAGGAAAAGATGCAGACGAAGGAGAGGAAATGCAAGAACTCGCCAATCACTATGAGAAACACGCCATGGGTAAAACACCAGTGGTTTACAGATAAACCAGTGTATAAGATGATTTACACGTGTAGTATTTATGAAGCGTTTGTGTGTTTGTGTTTGTGTTTGTGTCTTAGGTGTTTTCAGTGAGTGTTACAGCTGCGATGAGGAGCGCGCTCAGAAGCTGCTGGTCCGTGCATCACCTTTTTGGGGTAAAACCACGTGTCTGAGGCTGGCGCTGGAGGCTGATGATAAAAACTTTGTGGCTCAATCAGGTGTTCAGGTAAGAAAATATCCCCTTTAATTAGCTTTTTGAAATATTTCATTCTAAAGTTACACTGGTCTACTTTTTTTTTTCCTTTTTAGAACTTTTCAGCTTCAGAGATTAAATAGCAATTAAGAATAACATTTGAAATAAGTTAGGTTGCACTGTCACTTGACTCAATTGTTATTGCTTTATGTGTTTGCATTTTAATTGTCCATTTGTTATTTCTGTTGTTGATGTGATTGCACTTTAAGGTTTGCTTTTAATCTCATTGTACTGCTGTGCAATGACAAATAAATTCTGATGATGATGATAACGTAAATGTGCTAAATGTTACGTATTTTATTAAGATAAATCAGAAAACAAATAACAAAAGTGCTGGTTTGCTAATTTTATTACACATATATTGGTTTATGTACATTTCTACAATAAATTCGTAAATCTTCCATTACAAAGACCCTGTAAAGTGAATGTATTGTCATATGCAGACATTATTTTGAAGTAAATGAGTCAAACATTTCTTTGGAGTAAAACCTATTCCTCTCATTAATTCTCAAATTTCACATTTTGACCCAAGACTGTATCTTGGAAATATTTTTGACTTGATTTTTCTTTATCAGTGACTCACACGTGGTAAAAAAAAAAAAAAAAAAAGTCACTACTTTTATTCTGGAAACATTTTACGTACTTGTAGACCAGTGCTATTGGGATTAACATGAATATGCAGAAATTATGCAGCTCACTGGGATATTTAAGCTTCATAAATAAAACTCAATACATATTCAGTTTGATATCTTCATTTAGTTTTAATCTAATTGCTGCAGACACGTCTCGGTCTTATCATATGTTTGTATCTCCTTTAAGGCTCTTCTGACTCAGATCTGGTGTGGTGAACTTGCAGTAGACAACCCTGTGTGGAGAGTACTGGTCTGCATGCTCTTCTTTCCCCTCATTTACACCAGTTTTCTGGTTTTCAGGTACGTCGTACGAGGTCAGTTACTCTCTGTACGTGTATAGTGGACATGCAAGGACGGATATAATCAAAAATAGATGCAAGAGTGTTAACCTCCAAACATCTAAGCAGCCTCCAGTAACCAAAAACATCTGCTGATCTAAAATGTTTCTAAGTTCTGAACCACTAATCCTGTCCGTACATTTAAATAATTCATGTAAAATGCAGTTTTTCAGCTTTTTCTATCAGATGTTTATAATTTGGACGTTCAGGGGCTCCGTATAGTGAACGTGGAAACATCATTTTCTGACTGACCAGTAAAACCCATGTACTTTGACGAATGACTCATAGTAGATACTTGTTTTTATGTTCAGTTAATGATATGTTTAGCAAAGAAATAAATAAAAATACAAATTTGCTTCAGTGTTCTCTGATATACCTTTGAATTTACTCCGAGCATTTATGATCAACTACGAAATCAGTAAATTAACATAGGAAAATACCTGATTTCTATTGTAAAATGCTAAATTTAGAGGATAATTTTATAATAACAGTGAGAAATCACTTAACAAAAAGGATTTAGACAGAGAATGTCTCTATAGATACTGAAGAACACATAAAAAAAGCATTCAAATAAATATAAATATCATAAAACACAGTAAATGTCCACTATCTAAGGTAATGTTATTATCTTATCATCTATCATTTGTCAAAAATCAGTGTTGAAGCAGATGTTTCTATGTTCACTACGGAGCTTCTGAACATCCAAAAAAGACACATTTGACATCACGGACAAGATGACAATTATGTTTTACCTGAATTATGTAAATGTAGTGAGAGGATTAGTGGTTTTGAAGTTATTAAACATTTTAGATCAGTTTTTTTTTGCTGGTGGATGTTTAGGTCTTGATGGTTAATAAATCCTGTCAGCCTGAAACTCCTTCACAGATGAAGAACAAACACTCATCTTACTTTTACCTCGAAAATGTACTTTTTCTAAAATTTTACCACCTTATCTTCTTCTCTAGGAACACTTTTCCTTTTAACCTCTATGGGCTTTTTGTCCAACACTTCACAGCTTCAGTTAAAAATGAAATATAATAAAAGTAAAAATGTATTTGAAAAAAATATTGCATCATATTGGACACAGGACATTTTTTTTTCTCACATTTGTACAGTTTTGGTCTCAGGAGGTCAATGCACACCTTTACTTAAAGACACCACTTGATGGCAGCAAAACCTCTTTTTCTGTTTTCTTTACAAACACATTGACTGTTTATGAAGCTTTTTTTTTTAATAACTAAGTTTTGAGGCTTTAATAGGTTCATGCATCTTATCATTTTACTGCTGGCACTCACAGTATTTCTGCTTATTTCTGCTTTTTCTGATGAAGTTTAATTTATTTTCCTCAGACGTGATGGACTGATCCAGAGAGAAGCAGAAAAGAAGGAGGAGATAAAGACAGTGGAGTCAGTCACAGGAAGTGTACTTCACACAAAATCACTCAGACTGTGAGTAACACGTCCAGTTTAATTCAGTCAATGATCCTCCTTTTAGTTTTCAGCTCTAATACCTGCAACACAACTCACAATTCTGTTTTGATTCATTTAACACTATTATTTCTTTTGTTTTAACTGTCTCTTATTCTTGATTTAATTGGATTTTTAAAAATCTTTTCTGCAATTTTCTTTTGTTTCATGTTTTATTCTGCTATTTTCCTAGTATTAGTCTATGATTTTTATGTCATTTTATGTGTTTCTATGGCTTTGTAAACATTTATGAATATGATTCTTAATAGACATATGAATCTTATGAATCTTAAGTTTATATGGAACATTTAATATCTATTTCAGCATTTGTATTGTTTTCATTCTTGCTGTGTGAATATGTTATTATGTCAAAGCTGAAGATTTTCAAAATAAGGGTAAAGCTTCAGTCTGCTCCTTTTCAGTCTGACTGTACAAATTAAATATTTCATTTTTCATTTCAGTTTCATTTCATTTTACTTTTTTAATGTAGACATGGACAATGCATAATATACATGAACCTTAAACAGGAGAGATGTAGTGCGTCACATTTCCACCTGTAGTCCCTGGTCAGGCTGATGTTAGACATTAATACAATCTAAAACATACAAAAAGCAGTTTTAAGTGCATTTCTATAACTCTGTCAACACTCTTACTGGTCCCACTGCAGTCCGTCACACACTCTAAGCATTTTTAGATCACATTACATTATATTGTGGTGACAAGTTTGGTTTGAGAGTAACTGTTTTTTTTTTTTTTTTTTTTACCATGCAGGAAAATGTGTGATAGTTTGTAATTGTTCGTAACTCCATTTGTAATGTGCTCCACTGTTGCATGGCCACGCAAGCGAACGCCGAGTTTGCAAATGCTGTTTTAATTAGTGAAGTTTGTGTTATAAATGTTCATTTCATGGACTGGATGGATCTGTGGATTGTGTTTGTTCATCAGACTGAAGTAAAAAGCTGAAAAAAAAAAAAAAAATGCTGCTTAGTGAATTTGCCTGACTGATAACTCTCTGATTATTTCGTTCTTTCCAGTGTACTAGTGTGATTGTTTTCTTAGCTCCAGTTTCCTTCGTGTCCGCAGTGACTCGCCCAGTCTGGACCAGCTGAAGCCACTGGGCGCCTGGACCAGACTGGGGAGTCTGTACAGCTCTCCTCAGGTCAAGTTTTACTGGAATATCGTTTCCTACTTCGCCTTCCTGGCTCTGTTTGCCGTGGTGTTGATGATCGACTTCCAGACCACTCCTTCTGTCGCTGAGATTTTACTCTACATCTGGTTGTTTACTCTGGTGTGTGAGGAGGTCAGACAGGTGAGAGCAGCTGAGGTTCTGTTCACACTGCAAGCACAAGTCGCCCAAATGTCTTTTTTTTTTCACTTTTATGCAAGTTTCTTTCATAACAGAATGGATTTTTTTTCTCTGTATTGATCCGGACTTCTTCTATATGTGGTCCTGAATGATAAACAGATCTGATGTTTTTCAGTCAGATAAGAATTCATGAAATTTGCCACCACTTTACACCACAGGGAATCACTCAAATGCAGCATATACATAAATCCAATGCTTCATACATATCACAGGAAATTTGCCTGTGTAAAATTTAGTCAAATTGAAGGAAATTTTACTCTACTCTGATAACACCGGTGCCTCTCTCTCTTTAAAAAAAAAAAAAGGAAAAGTTATCGAGGAAATTTGCCTGAGTAAAATTTAGTCAAATTGAAGAAAATTTTACTCTACTTGGATAACATTTGGTCCCTCTCTAAAAAGAATGAAAGTTATTCTTTGGGCAGAGCTCTCCAAACTCAATATAGAGCCAAATTTACTCAATACAGTGTCAAATGTACTCTTTTTGAGAAAAATACCTTTGACTCTGGAAACAATGCTCAGTAGTTTTTCCTGTGTACTCTTTGGGTAGAGCTCTCCAAACTCAAAATAGAACCAAATTTACTCTTTTTAAGGAAAATAATTTTGACTCTGATAAAAAGGCTCAGTAATTTTTCATGTGTATATAATATTAAAACACTGACAGGGACTTTTTGACAGCCTAACGATAAAAAAAAAACCCAAAACAAACAAAAAATGCCTGTATTGAGCACCTTTTACATGCCATGCAGTGCATATTCAGTGTCATTTTTCACTAAAATCTTGTACTGATGATGGGAGAGTTGGACTACTGCATCAAATCTTCTCCATCTCATCCTAAAGCTCCTCAGTGGGGGTTAAAGTCTGGATTCCATGTGTGAAATTGATGTCCCACTCTTTCAGAAGACCGACAGTGTCCAGTGTCTAATAAATGAATGGTTCTTTAAGGAATGAGAACTTGGTACAACTGAAATATATCAATCACTGCAGTAAATATTCAACGGGAGGATGTGAACTATTGGCTTAGTTAAATCCAGATGAGGATTTTTTTTTTTTTACATTTTTTTTAATTGGACTGTGTATTTTAGCCTAAAAGTGAAGTTCCGATGTGTGTATTAACACTTTCACAGAAATCAATAATCATAATATTTCTTATATCAAGTCTGTGCATGTGGATCAACTCAACACCTTGACCGATTCACACTGAAATCTGATATTAAAACAGACTTTAAAAAATAATGTGAACAACCGAACAAAAAAGAAATCACATCTTATCAGTTAATTAGAAATGCACACCAGGGACAACAGTGTGAATATAACAACTTCAAAATAAATCCTAAAAAGTGGTTCCAGGTACAATAAGCCCCGCCCCTCGTACTTATCATAGCTTATTTCGGCGTCGAACCAGCTGACATCATCATGCCTGTGCATGTGCTGATGTCAGCATATTAATTGCCTCTAAATATGTGCCAAGTTTGAAGTAAATTGAAACTAAATTGGTATTTTTAGAGACGTGAAATTCTGCACATTATAAGTAAATGGGAGAAGAAAAAAGATTGAAAAAATTTTAACTTCTACCTACTTTTCCCAAAATAATGAGATCTATTCTGGGTCACTGGCAATCTATAAACCCAATTTGGTATAAATTCAACCAATATTTTTGCTGCTAGAGTGTTAAACAAACAAACAACCTTAACCAAAAATATTACCCCTTTCCTTCCCTTTCGAGTGGCACAGTAAAACGAATGCGAACAGCCGAACAAAAAAAGAAATCACATCTTAACAGTTAATCTAAAATGCACACCAGGGACAACAGTGTGAATATAGCAACTTCAAAATAAATCCTAATTAACAGCAGTATTTGATAATGAAGGACTTAATTACAGTTTAATTGAAAGTAGTTCATGGCTGTCCTGGATTTCAGTATGATTGTGTCACAACAATATTAGGTTTAGAGGAAAGTCTAGTCCATCAGGATATTTCTACCAGCTTTTTTCACTATTATATCCTCTTAGCTTTTACCTTGGGCTGTCAGAAATTATTAACACTCCATATCTTAGAGGATTCAGAACTACTCTCCAAAGACATGTTCCTGGTGAAATGATGCAAAAGTAAAAATCAAGTTCAAGAGAAGGATTTGTAAAGAGACTGCTTATAAAATATCATCATAATCAGGGTTCCGCCTCCTTTTATGGTCTTCTTGATGTTTCCAATCCAGCTCTTTCGTTCTCCCATGACTTCTTTTTCACTCACATTTTTTTTTAAATAGTGAGTTGTGTCACCTGATATTTCCATAACACCTGAGTTTTCAGTTTTATGCTTTTTTTTTAACCCATTAACATCCAAATATCAATCACCAACCAAAAGCATCTACTGATCTGAAATGTTTCATACCTGCTGATGCATTAATCCTATTAATACATGTAAATAATTGTTGTAAAATACAATTTGTCATCTTTTCATGGTCATCACATATGACCTATTTGGAAACACTGTCATCTTCGCTAGTAAAACCCATGGAGTTGGATCAATGACCGTAGATTGGAATGCTAGATTTGTCTGAAAAAGTCACTTTTTGTGTACTTTTATCAGTTTTTGATATTATTATCCTCAACTTCAATCTGAGTTTTTATGAATATCAACATGATCAGTAAATTAAATACAGGAAAATACGTGATTTATAACGATAAAATGCAAAAAAAAAACAAAAAACAGAGGAGAATATTATATTAAATGGTGATAAATCCCTTAAGAAAGGTTAGATAGAGAGAACTGACTTATGGGTTAAATAAACAGTTCATCGACCCCCCCCCCCCACTGCTTTCAGTACCGTTACGTCTTTTTCTCTTTCATGCTTTTCTACCTATTTTTCTTTTTGCCCACATCTCAAAAGCTTTGATCTTTTAGAGTCCAGGTTGCAGAAGAATACAGCAAAATTGGCCTTATGTACCACTGCAATAACTGTATTTTTATAGGGTAGTGTCACCTGTTTCATTTCTTTTTTCAGACCATCCATCTTCTGTTATGAGATGTCCTAGATATTTCTATTTATTTATTTATTTATTTATTTATTTACTACATGCTTCCTACCTACTCTATGTTCTATGTATGCACCAAACCACTGAATCTAATTCCTACTAATGTGAATAATATTTACTTACTTGGCAAAAAATATGATTCTGATTCTCATACTGTATGCGAAATTTTCCCCTATTTTTACTATAAACCTACTTTTTTCAATCTCTTACAACTAAAAGGCAAAGTACAACCAATGCTGTGTATAAACTCACATTTTGAATCCTTGCCTTATGACATATTCGGCATATTTCTTGCTTATTAATAGAATATTGTTTACAATTTCCTGCCGTGAGTATTACTTTTATATGTTACTATGGATTGTTGGAGTCCTATCTCGAGTGTTCTGCTCATGTGGATGTAGTGAGATTTGAAATATTCTGAAATAGTGAGTCAATGAAATAAATGATGTAATTCTATTTTTTAAAAGTCACCTAAAACATTCACCAATAAAACAAAAGACAAATGTTATTCACTATGTTCCTGATGGTTTTGTTTTGGTTTTTTTTGTTTTTTAACTTTATTTCGAACATAAGTAGCAATAAAATACAAAGGTGAACAAAAAGCAAAGAGAAACCACAAATTTAACCCATAAACACCCAAAAAAAAGCAGTTTGTCGTCTTTTCATGGTCATCAGATATGACC
>JAPTYQ010000015.1:27735897-27746515 GCA_029814465.1 Ostorhinchus cyanosoma | reverse complement strand
TCCTGAGCCGCCTCATTTGCCTACATCCATGATCCTAGCCTGTGGACTCATTTCTATGTAGATGACTCCTCATGTTTGTCCCCAGTACACATCTTAGCTACTCTTCTACAGTGGCAAAAGTGTATAATGTTAGCTGCTGTTAGCGTAGGAATAGAGTTAGTTACAGCCATAATAGTCAACCATAGAGTATATATAATTACTGGACTGTAAATGTGATGTCACCTCTCAGTTTTGAAGCCAGTAATTTTGATAATTTGCCATTGCCATGTTGGCTTTTGGACCATGAAGTGACCATATTTGGATAAAAGTAGCAGAAGTACTGGTATGTAAGGCTTAAAAACTGTCTGCGAGTGAGCTAATGCTAAATGCTCACTTACTAACTTCATCAAGCACCATAAGAAAGTGATTTTACCATCCTCTGAGTGGAACCTCTTAACCACAAGTACAATATTGTTTGTCAGGAAAAAATGTGTTATAGCAAATAAACCAAAACTCATTAAGACCCCACAGATCGGACCTGGAGTCCTTACCTTTTGTTAGTTGATTTATAA
The DNA here is from genome assembly GCA_029814465.1 of Ostorhinchus cyanosoma. Classification (NCBI taxonomy): domain Eukaryota; kingdom Metazoa; phylum Chordata; class Actinopteri; order Kurtiformes; family Apogonidae; genus Ostorhinchus; species Ostorhinchus cyanosoma. The sequence continues at coordinate 27,745,964 of JAPTYQ010000015.1, read as the reverse complement.
TTATGTTTTTTTTTTTTTTTTGCTTGAGGCTTGTCGTTTGCTGATGTTAGCCAACTCTAAGCTAACAGCATCTGGTGTGGCACGCTGTCACTGTTGTAGAGGTGAAATCCGTTTATTACCGATTTAAGCAACTGAGACATTAGTCGTCAAAACAGACTCTAACACAAACTTAATTGAAGTACACAAACCGTTAATCCTCTGCCTTATAACACATTATGCCTTTATGTACAGAACATGGCTGCTGTCTCCTTTTGTCTTTGCACAGTTGTGACCTGGCATGTCCCTCTAACCTCTCACCCGAGCCAGCAGCAGCACATACACCCTCAGCGACGCAGCAGTAATTTCAGGCAGGACACCACTGCCTGCCACCCACTGAGCCCCACTCCCCATCTGTCCTCAACACAGGACTCTAAGAGGACTCTGTATTTGTACATGACAACCCAGCATGTGCTCATTTCCTCCTACTTCTGTAATTCTCAAAAGTGAAATAATTAGAAGCAAGAAGGCTGCCGAGCCATCATAACATTTTATGTTATCTAAGAGTGGCTGCTGTGTTTTGCATTATAGTCTCGCACGCAATCCCATAAATCATGCCTGGGATTACCAGGTGCCTACAGTTGGGAGGGAGGCTTCTGCTGCTGCTCTTCATCTGTTTGCTCCTGCAGTTTATTGGAACTCATGATAAAGAGGAAACCAGGATGGAAGGATAGAATCCTCCGGTAGTGTCAAACAGTCATTGTTATGTAATTTCTCTCTCTGTGAGGATTGGTCAGGCTGTGGGTTGTTGGTGGGCTCAGCACGCTAATCTCACAAGCATTATCTGTCTCTTCGATTCATAGGCTGCTGTGTGCAGGACTCACTCATCCATGACTGCTTTACTAAACCAATCAGCCAGGCCGGCCTGTTTCTATCCACCCTTCTTAGCCAAACAGGTTTGTCTTCATGCAGTCAGGGAAGATATTTCTCATGAGTCGGGGCATTTCCCTGACTCTCTGTGTTCCTCCCTCTAATCTCTCCCTTGGCAGTTTTCTTAGTCAGAAACAGCAGATACCGAAACCATAAAAGACCTGGTTCTTCTCGTCTTTGTAAAACAGAAAATAAAGTATCACTGCTGTGCTTTTCCTCTCTTTTGTTCCTCTTGTTTTTCACGTCCATGTTTATAGGTATGGTATCCAACAAAAACTAAAAACCATTGTATCAAGTGAACACTGCTTTTGTAGGTATATTATTCCCAAGATTATGCATTATGTAGCCACATATTACAAGCTCAATAGTGTAAACGTGAATAAACCTGCTTGAGAAATTAACCTAAGTTCGATTCAGTTTAATAAGCAGCCTAAAAGCTCTCCTCCTGAAGCATCTGGTATAGCACTGCTTTGAGCCAATCATGGAGGCTGAGCGGGCCTCATTGACACTTTAATTGCTTTGTGCACAAATTTCAAGTTTAACACATTGATCGTTTCAAAGGTTGCTGGGTCAGGCCTTCTCTGAATAATCCGCTGCAGAAGATAGCCCTACATTACAGTCATGGAAAAAAAATATTAGACCAGCCTTGTTTTCATCAATTTGTTGTTCATTTTAAGGCCTGGTACAAATAAAGGTACATTTGTTTGTACAAATATAATGACAACAACAAACATAGCTCATAATAGTTTAATTTCAGAGCTGATATCTATCAATTTTCCATGTTTTCTTGATGATAACCAAAATCACTTAAGTTCTAACATCAATATCTATGGCATTGCACTGAAAAAAACAGTGTTTTTAGGCATTCCATGTCTTCTTTTCTGTCTGTTTTAGTCACATGATAAGCACAGGAGTCAGTACTGGATTGCATAATCATTTTTTTTATGACTTTTGATGGTCTAATAATTTTTCCCGTGACTGTACCAAAAACTGCATATGCTCATTAAAGTGCAGTTTAAGGTGTGACACTGTACTTATTAAATCTAACTTGGCATTATGTTTTGATACTATGCTTTTGTTTTTGTATGAAAACATTTCAATCATTCTCTCAATTTCAATTGTTTTGAAGAATTTTTCGCACTTTCTCTTCTCTTTCATTATAAAGGAAATGTAATGCATCACTGAAATTAAAGTTTTCGACCCATCAAGAATATTTTTTGTTCTTCATTAAAGGAGTTCTATGAAGTATTGATATTCCAAACTATCAACAGCAGAGGGATGTTGTGTACTAGAACACAGTCAACGCTACCGAAACCACCATAAAATCAATGCTACGTCTCCACAGACTGTACAAATCTCATTGTTTATACACATCTATCTTATGGAATGATTATGTTTTCTTCTTGAAATTTGGAGTTAGTCATGTTGATAGCTGGTCTAAATAACAAAGTGTCTTATAATCTTTGTGTGCTTCACCGGCTGATAGTTTACATTATAGCTCTGCTAGCTTAGCTGAGTTTTTAGACATAAAAGAGCCACAGTAAAAACCACAAACCACCTCCATTATCTGCATGGTTTGTGTTGTCAGTAGCTGCACTAAAGAACTGTATGGAATTGTCCAAACAAGTTTAGTGTGAATCATGGACCATCAAATGACAAAAATAATACCCTAAGATAAAAACTTTACACCTCCATAAGCTTTATTGTCAAATTCACATTTGTAAAAGAAATGTTATACAAAGTCTATTCTTTTACTTTAGAGCTGTGACCACTCTACTTTTTTTTTTTTTTTAATCCCTGTCACTTTCTTTGACTCTAAAAGTTGTTTCTTTACAGTTCTCATCCTTAACTTGGCCTTAATAATAGTTTTCAATCCCATGGGGGGTTGGTAGAGTCACTCTCTGGCCCCTCCAGTGGTCACATATATTAACAGAGACACATCAGCCCACAGCTGCGAATAAATACAGGTCACGTCATCACAATTTTTATTCTAATGCTAATCTTGGAATATTTTAGAGTATCTATACTGCATTTAGCTCCTCGAAATTCAGTTAATTATCGCTGACAGCTTACAAGATGTTTGATGTGGGCGTGTTCCTTTGCAAATATTTTATCTCAGTCTCACGGGACGCTGTGTGACAGAGGAATATTTGTCATTAATCATAGTTGTGTTGAGGCCAGCGTGTCTGTACCTGGCTGCTGCATGCGATGGCAGATTGGAAAGGTAAACCACTGTAAGCTTATGTGTGCCATGGTGCTTTTTCTCTTATTAATGCGGGGGACACAGGAGCTGTCAGTGCTGCTGTTCCGCTGCTGGTGAAATAGTAATGAGTGTGTATAACGGAGCTGAGCCAGTGTGGTTTACAGCTCTGTTGCACTCGGAGGCGAGGCCAGGACACATGGAGCACTGACTGACTGTACATCATGTGTGTGTGTTCTGGTGATTGGGGACAGAGCAGGAGGCTTTAGCCGTCATTGGGATAAACCTCAGGTCAGAATTTTTTATTTTTTTTTAAATCTAGGAACTATTAATAAATGTATTCGAGCCACAGTAAATGAAGTAGGAAAGTGTGTACTGCTTGTTCATTTGAAACTTTTACAGTATGTCTGTATGCTGCATGTTGAACATCATTACATAGATTCTTGGTATTGGCTCTAAAACAAATTAAACTAATGCGGATATTGTCAATTTTATGTTGGAATTAGGATTTGTTACTAAGATTGCACAATGAATTGAACTGCTAATTGAACTGTAATTTCAGCCTGTGTAAAATACTGATATTTTAAGGCCCAGCATATGCATTTTGATATATTCAATTCCATGACATTGAGCAGAAAGATAATGATTTTCTGTAAGTATAAATAAAGTAATGTAATTATTGTATTTTTGAGTTTGTATGTTGGAGTTGGACAAAATCTGCATAGAAAATGATCAGTAATCTGTGCATTTTTCTCTATCAAGTAAATAAACTCAAATCCTTAGTGTCCACAATCATCACAATCATAACTTTTTCACCAAATTTTGAAACCCTATTTCCAAGGTCATGCTTACCTTTATCTCAGGTGACAATGCATCGTCTTTCAGTGCCGTATTGAAAAGAAATTTCCACTTGGATAAACTGTAACCAAAGAAGTCATGACATAGATCAGATTTAGGGACCAAACTAAGGACATTATTGTCTCTTCCATCTAAGACTGATTTTATTTTAGTGTCTATATATAGTTGAATGTTCTTAATAGAGCGGCTTTACATGGCATAGAAAAGCTTTACTATTGTATTTAGAAAAAAGCTGTCATTGCAATTAAATTCTTAGACTCCTCAATACTGTATTAAGATGGAATAGGACTAAGACCACTGTGATATAAGGAAAATGTGTTCTAACATAATTCAGAATTGCAAATGTAACAAAATGATAAGCATATTTTAGCTAAAAAGGTACAATTATAGTGACTGCATTGCTGACATAAATTCCAAACACAGAACAGCCTATACTTACAGAGTAAATAAAGTTAAGTGTTTGGAACATTCTTTAAATAAGCACACATGAAATATCCAATATATGTAATTCAATAAGACCCTATAGCTGTAAACTGGCTTTCTTTTTTGTATTTGGATGTTTTGTTCTAAGCAATAAAACTTTTTTCAATGTTTTTCAATATGTTTTCATGTTAAGATGATGAAAATGTAAGCAGTATAAGAGTATAGCAGTACTAAGATAAACGGATGGAAAAATAATCTGAATTATGGATGCAGACGCTGCACAGTTTTAAAGGACAGTTTGATGCAGACCAGATACACTTTACAGTATGGAAATGTTTTTGTTTTTATAGCACAAAAGGTGAAATAAACAACAGCAAAAATGGAAGTAACAGAAAATAACATCATTGTGTCAGTTATTTTAATCATTGGTACTGGAATCAACTCAGAACCTCAAAATAGGTGCATCTCTAATATATTTACATGCATTTGTCTACTTAAAAACACACTGTTACTTAGAGTTTAGATTAATTTTTCAAAGCCTCATAATGCGGTTTTTATGGAATATGGGTAAATGAATGTCATCTGATGAGAATTTCTAAAACTACCATCCTAAATAAGTTTGTCGTAGTAGTGTTGTGTCCGTTTCTAATGAAGTGAACTTGATCGAGGCTGTTTCTGGCTTGTTTTCATGCAGCGGCATATCTTTGCTTATTTCCACACCAGCACACAGGCTTGTGATCTGCTGACCTTTGGAATTTCAGCTGTGGAGCAGAGCTCAACACTCGCGCTTAGCAAACAACTTCTGTGTTTGAATGCCACACTCGTATGGATATTTGATGTCTCTAGCTCTAGCTCTCAGTGTCAATATTTAACTGGAACTCTATTTTTGGGGAATTCCCCCTGCTATGTTTTCATATGCAAAGTATAAATGTTTACTGGAAGGTGTTTGCAGGGATAAAAAAAAAAAAATCTGTGTAAGGGTATTAAAAAATGCCTGAAAATTATGATGAATTTGGGCCGTGCATGACAAAAGCTCTTGTTTTTGCAGATTCCTCTATCTGGCTCTACACTCACACAATCCCTAATGTCAGACCCATTCGAGCCAGCATCCTCGGCCATCTGCACCGTGACTCATTTGACTGTCATTTCACGCCATTTATAGGCTGTGTTTGGACGCTTCTGCTCCAGCCTCGCCCCGGGATAGCAGTCCTCTTCCTCCAGGCAGTGTCCCCTACTGGGGTGGGGCTTGAAGGCAGAGATTGGACAATGTTCATCCAAACCCCAACCCCCCACGCTCTATGCATCATTAGATTTCTACTGACCCCCCCCCACCACCACCACCACCACCACCTCATTTACATATTCTTATTCACGTTTGTTTGCTCCGGTTTCAAACCATCATATCTCCGGTTGTATTTCCTCTATCAACATTAAATAAAAAGTGGGAGAGTGTTTCAAGTCTGCACTTTCCGATGCACTTGTCCCCAGCGGTCGAAGTGAACGACTTCAGACGTTACGACGTGTTGAAAACGTCATACGATTCCGTCACAGGGCTGTGACTGTGGACCCTAAGAGATAAAACTAAAAAATGTTGGACCATTATTTTATATTCAAGCCCCAAAAAAGTGTCTTTCCAGTAAAACACCGAGTACATATGGGTGAAGGTTTGTCTGCTACGTCAGAGCTAAATATCTGTAAATGAAGTCCAAAGTGAGGACGCTGATAGAAGGAGGAATGTAAAGCAGGAGTCATTTGTATGGAGATGGAGTGTGGAGTGGGCGACTGATCCGACAGCTGCTGGCGTTGGTCTGTGTTTCACATCCACACCGTCCTTTCACTTTATTAAAACCACCAGCTGCCCTGGTTTCCACACGAGCAGCTGTTTATGGCTCTTTAAATTTCACGCCCACTGGTGAAAGCACCTAGATCATCTACTATTTGTTTTTCTGAGGAAACTAAAATTAAATTTGACAAATATGCGCAGGAATAGAAACACGCACGTGGACAATATCGAACTAATCTACCGTGAATTATAACCGAGCAATTTGCATGTTAATAGCATGAAATTACCACATGGACTCATTTACATTTACATTACAATGTGGGCATTTGTCCAGGAGGAATCAACAGGATCTGTTTTTACACGCCAGTAATCAGCCGTACGGAAGGTCAGAGGTCACGCCGCCGTCTCAGACTCCCATGATGCAACTCATCTGTTCTCCAGTGGCGTTAACCGTCTCTGAGCGAGTGTCATATGAATAAAACATGACTGAGACTCGATGTGAGGAAATGCATTTACTCTGACTAAATAAACCCTCAGAAGCTTCTGGAAGGAGCCGGTGGACGTTTATTCCGTCCACACATGGAATTGATCGGAGGCGTCCTTCCTGATCACCAAAGCGTGTAACCTCCGTCGAAATGTCAAAAAAATGTTTTGTTTTTTACTTTTCTGGGGATTTTATCAGTGTGAGTGGTGGGTGCAAGTTAAAAAAAAAAAAAGAAACAAACATTTATCAAGACATATCAGGACCATGTAGCGTAGGGGCGTCAAACATACCGCTGAGGGGTCCAGTCCGGCCCGTGGGGGGGGGCAAAAGATAATAACCAGGATGTCAAAGTCAGTTCAGCTCAGGTTCCACATACAGACCAGTTCAGTCTCATGGGGGTCAGACCAGTTTAATACGATCAGAATAACTCCAAATGTTTAGTAAATTTAGTCAAATCAGCTGAAATGTTGCGATCCCTCAGTGACGTGGGACTGAACTCTCCAAATGCGACTGTTCCAGGGTCAGTGAATCCTGTGGTTCAGACACATGTAAATGCCATCAATCATCAGGGAAATCAGTCACTCATTCACTGCCGTATTTGCCTCGTTGCACTCGAGTAGGTGTTTGACGACGCCTGTAAACGTGATGTGAAGTTGCGGCGAAACTGGGATAATGTGGTCGTTAAGATGGAGCAGGGGTTTGTGGGTAATCAGGCATGTGTCGGAGTATTCAGAGCTGGGTTTTGTTGCAGACTCGTCAAGCGGATGGTCAGGCGGTCTGATTACACTTCACCAATCAGGACGGACGTCTGAGTCGAGGAGAGGACCTCTGTGGATGGGAGCGCGTCGGACGCTCATCTGGTTCGAATTTCAGCGCCATCTTTGGTTTGACATCAACGAGGCAAAGCAAGAGGCGGCAGGAAAGACTTGATCCACAACAGTTTAACATTAGACAGTAGATGATGAGAGGAGATCAGTATTAACTCTGACTGCCTTCAATTAAAACTCCTCAGACTTTATTAACCCTCTGGGGTCCAGGTGAGCACATTATGCACACTTTACACTTCATGTTATCTACGGTCATATTATTATTCACAGTTTGTTTTAGGTCAGAATTTAAAAGTTGTTCATTTTTGCATGATTTTTTTTAAAATTCTGACTCATCTACTAAAATCAGCACATTGTAAACAGTGTTAAATACCAACACTAACACCTTCTACCGAGTGAGTACAAAATGCACATTGATGCATTTTAGAACATTTGACCAAGCACAAAAAAATAATGCTGCATATTAACCAATGTTGCTGTTAAGCATTGACGTATGCCTGGATGAAAAAAAAAAAAAAAAACGAAAAGTGATCCAACGTGCATCAAAAAACATGTTTTGTTCGCATTGCAAACATGGAATTTAAAGGGTTAAAAATAGGACAGTTATTGAGTATTTGGTATTTTTTGTTTACGGCTCAAGTTAAAATACAAAAAAGTGTACATATATATGTATAATTCTTATTAAATGTTTTATCATTTTAAACATTACTGTGGCGCTGTGCAGATTATGCGCCTTTGGTGATTAGAAAGAGCTTCTCTGTGGGATACCAGAGGGTTGAACAACCGTATATTGAAAAGTTTTAATGTTTATATGATCATATATAGATGTTTTCTCGTCTCACGTGACTATTTTGCACCAATAAAATCTGCATAAAGGACTTTATTTTATTGAATTTTATCAAACCAGCTCTGAGGCATTCTGGAAACAAAGATAATAATTTAAACCAAACTAACCAATGCAATATTTATCCACATATAAAACTATATTATGACATTTATCATGATTGTTTTGTATCCCAGACCCGTTAGAAAAGAAACAAATGAATTCAAGGTGTCCACAGACTTATATATGTGGAAATAACACAAAAATCCAAATGCAACACAACACACCTTGGTAAAACTGCAGCACAACTGAACCGTCTCTAAAACGCTCTAATTCATCAAATTAAAGCATTAAAGCCATAGTTGTAAATTCAGCAGCTTTACTGCACACAGAGCAAAACATTTAGACGACTTCACAGAAAACACACTATTGGAAATAATGACGGTCCCACTGTGACGCGCTGTTAAATGTGTTTTCTGCCTCTTCCTTTGTGCATCCAGGTGTCAGACTGGATCCGTTTCCAGGAACATTTAAAATGTCTCCTCATCTGTCACAGTTCTCGTCTCTTGGTTCAATTATAAATGACTTTAGAGCATCCTTATATGTCGCTGATGCAGATAATAAAAGTAGAAGTTGATTTAATTATTCAACTACTCGGAGGAATCTAAATGATCTGACTGTCGGCAGGAAAACAGCAGCTGGTGGAATTATTTCCACCAATCGCTGCTTATTGTGCATCTGCATCGATGAGGAGGAGACAGAAATATAATCTTTGGTCCTTGTTTCCCAGCCCTGGTTGTCAGCAAAACATCCTAAAGATGAAGGAAAATCCAAACACAAATTGTCTCTAAACTGCCAAACATCCCAGAGTCAGAGCGTTTATGTGGAGCTTTTCTAATTACAGCCATTCTACAACAAAAATCTGTAGTGTCATCTGAGGAGAACGAGAGGGAAAGAAGAAAGCGTGGGTCTCCCACTGTGACAAAACCCAGCCCTGATGGACACCAAGCCCACCGCTACCCATCTGACATCACAGTTAAGACCAGATAAGAAATGACGTCCAGGCCGCTGTAGATCCAAAACACACAGAAAAACAACAGGACCAGCGTCCCTGTACGTCAGCGTCTGTTCTATGTGGTCAGAACCAGCTGACTGTGGGAGGTTCTGTCAGGTTCTGTTCTATGTTCCAGTCCTGTGGTCTGGATGCAGGTCAATCTAACTATAGAAGTGGGCGGGACTTACACTGGAGGAGAACTGAACTCATCCAATCACAGTCCAGATATGACTGACATCAGTGGAACGAGACTGATATCTGGAACCATTTACATATTCGAAACCATTAAAATATGAACCAATAGAAGGAAAGACACATCTGTAATATTTCAAACAGTTTCTCAAAAACTCTCAAATCTAAATTTCTTAAAACTTTGAATAAACTTTATAGCCATTGTCCCAAAGAAGATGCATTAAAAATTTGAAATGAATCTGACCAGTAGTTTTGGAGAAGACTATTGTTGAAATCTAGGCATTGGTGACCTTGAGTTTGACCCTTCAAGGTGACTTAAGGTCAAAGGTCATGGACCCAAATCAAAGTCCATAGTAAGTCCAAAGTAAATATATTGATATCTGTAACCATTCACATGTTATAAACCATCAAGTGATGAACCAATAGAAGGAAAGGCCCATTCTATATTATAAAAGGGAAGTGGACTCTGTGTGTGTGTGTGTGTGTGTGTGTGTGTGTGTGTGTGTGTGTGTGTGTG
>JAPTYQ010000015.1:27721394-27735797 GCA_029814465.1 Ostorhinchus cyanosoma | reverse complement strand
GACCCCCCCCCACCACCACCACCACCACCACCTCCGTAAACACCCCACCCCTTCATTCCCTCCAGAGGTTTGAGCCTAAAAGGAGAGGATAGGGTGGAGCATCTGTTCCCTCCTCAGTCTTTTTTGATCCCCCCCTCTGGTTGCAGTCAATCTCTTCCAGTATCTTTTTACTGATACAAACACAAACAGACACAACAACTCGTACCTCTGTCTGAATTCCACACTCTTTTCTCCAGTCTTGTGATTATCTGGTGACTATAATGTTCAGTCAGGTTCTTAAAGTCACTCTTATGGATTTTTTTTTTTTTACATTAAGCTCTGTGTGTGTGTCTGTGCAGGTTAGAAGCGAGACGAAGCCAAACCCGAGTCCAGAATCTACTCAGTCGAATTCTGCAATGATCAGAGGCCACCTGACAGGTCAGTTCATGTTCATACATTTAGCAGGAAATAGCCACCCCTGCAAAAGCACTGTGTAGAAACATAGAAATGTTACTTCAATATGATTTATACTGAATGAAATGGATTTTGTGATTATTAACAAAATATTTACATGATAACCTGAATTTTACCAAACAGCAACATCTAACTGTCATTAAGACTTGCGTATCACGTTTGTGACTTACCATCTTTTGCACGGCAATGAACACCTAAATTAAAATGAGTAACATCAGAATAAATAGGATAGCAAAGACGACAAATCATAAATAAGTGTGAGTAGGATGGCAATAAAATCTGCCAGTACATATTGAAATGACAATAAAACTATTAATTACAATGAAAAACAAAAGTAGTAGTAGTCTCTAGAAACAACATAATTACAATCATATAAGATACACAAATAAAATTATCATAAAACCCTCTAAAATTGGGTTTTACGTTCCAAAAGATTCTGGAAGACTAGAGCTTTCCACAGTGCACAAACATAAGAGCATGTGAAAAAAGCAGTCACACATGACAAATAAAATGGGTGAAAAAAGTGGTTTTGAGCTGGAATGTGAAAGAGTTTAGATTGAAATGACCTTTTGGGAAAGAAAGAAGCAGCTCTTCGGACATTCTGGTGTTGATCTTTAGATTTTTTTTTCTCTCATGGTCAAAACCCTTTAGTTAAAGCTATGACTGTTATTCCTGCTTCAGGCTGGGGACTGTATTGAATTTATTTTATTAATAAATTTGTTTAAAACAGTGTGCAAAATGCGTGCAGTTATTCAAGGCAAGGCAAGTTTATTTGTATAGCACTTTTCATACACAGGGAAACTTTACAAAGGCATAAAAAAATCACAGAAGAATAAAAGACATGAAAAATCACTAAAAGGGTAAAAGACATTAAAATCATCAGAGATAAAAAATGTGATTTTAAAATGCATTTACAGAGTGAAATAAATACATTAATGATATTAAAACCAGACATGAAAATTAAAATAGAGTAAAGCGAGACATTAAAATATAAAAAGTGCATTTAAAAGACAAGATTAAAATATGGATTGAATAATGTTCACATTTGGGGCTGATTTCAGGTCAGTTGGTATCTTGTTCCAAGCTCCTTTAGTAGCAGTTCTCTAGAGTTATGATTGTGCTTTCATTTCCATGGAGACATCTGAATGCATGAGCTTTTCTGGTTAATAGTAAATAATCTCAGCCACATCTGCTGAAGGTGACAAAAATACCACTAAAGAAAGGTAGTCATGTTACCTCAGTAATATGGATGGTTTGGTTTTAGAAGTGGGAGCTGGAATGTTTCTTCAGCTGAAATCCAATCTATACAAACATGAGCAACACTTACGTAATCAATAAGGTAGAATTTGTCACAATGTTGTAAAAAAACCACCAAGTATTACCTAGTCTAGGCAGCCATAATACTGGAAAAACAATGCTGAGCCCTACTGCTTAGTCTAGAGTCGTGTCAGGTGGTTTGATCTGATAGTTTGAGTGGGATCATAGGATGTGGGCAAGTGTTCTGTCCTCCCTTCTGTGATTCATGTGTCACTGTCTCCCTCGCTATGTGAAACAAGAACTTTTAGCTTTGACCTTCAATGAGCAGATCAAAATGACAAGTTTTGACCAAGATAAACCTCTTTCCACTGTTTTAATTTGCAGAGATTATGTTATTTTATTTCCACAGCTCGTTTCTCGGTGTGTGTCAAACTATAAGTTCTCCCCTGATAATAACCGCTTTTACACAAAGATCCTGGATAAAAGGTGAAATGATGATCCCACCTTTTTACCACCATTGACTCATTTCCACAGCCAAGCCAAAGGAGTAACAGAAGTGAGACAGGCTGGACTTTTACACAGTAGACCTGCGTTTCAGAATCAAAGGGGTGGTTATGCAGTGCAGCGTATAATGTAATGTATGACTTGCACATCGGAAATACCCCGAGCATAACGGTGTTGGCTCTTAAAACAACAATGGACGAAGTGACAACAGCTCACGGATTTCGGCATCTCCACAGTTCGACATCTTTCTGGTCGTGTTGATATGTTTGTTTACTGTACACGGCCTGTGGTAATTTTTAAATCTCCCCGGGGCTGGGGTCACATATGCAATACGTCATCAAAACGTCACACCTTGGATGCAGAACGAGAGGTGTTACTTTTAAATAGCATTCCGGAATCATGACCACCTTTATCAGGGCTCTGTTACCACCTCCAGAGGCGTTACAGAGCCATGACAGACGTGGAACCAAAGATCCCACCTTTTCATTTACACGGACATTCCAGAATAAAGGTGAACTATTCCTGGAACAGAAGTGCTGTGTAAAAGGGGCTAATGTTGTGCAGTGGCTGTGTCACTGCGCCCTGGACTTTGCACTATCCACAATGAACATTTAAAGACATACAAACTAGCTAAACAGCCCACTGACTTTTCCATTTTTCAGGTTTGTGCTAGCACTGGCACAGATCTAATGACACTCAACTTGGCCTTTTTGTGTTTCCATTACGTGAAGCACCTAGAATCTGGTGCCAGGTACTAGTTTTTTGGTATCTTCTCTGCTAAGGTTCCAAAACAGGGGAAGAGATACTAAAACATGACAAGTAATCACTGCAGACCATTGACAGGTCAGAGCGTTGACTCTGCATCATTGCGTTATCAATGTGCGACCTGTCATTTGGAAGTTTACAGTAAATGTACCAGTAAGTTAATCTACTTGATGGCAGCCCACAAAACTACACCGTAGTCAGTGGAGGAGGTTCAGACATTTCAGATGAAAAATATTCAGTGTGAACTTGACGGGGTAACACGCAACGCAGTCAGCTACTCTCTGAGCAGACGTCATGGAAGTTACACGCCGCGTCGCTATGGAGTCCAGGTACTCTACAGATGGTTGTATCCTATAATGGAAATGGTCTCCAGGAATAGTATCTGGTACCCGAGTCAAGTCAAGCCGGTTCCTCGTAGTGGAAACGCGGCATTAGTTATAGTTATAGTTATAGTTCCATGTTTAATGACAGAGCATAGTTTAGTTCTTCATGTTTTGCCCATTGCTGTGCAGCTGATGTAGAGGGTGACCTGTAGGAAACACAGCTGTGCAGAGCATTTCACATCGCACATGATACAATTGGCATTGGAGGGATGTGATTACTGATTTGGTACAAAGGGATTTTCTCTTGTGCAGAAACAGTCTGTCCTACTTACAGAGACGCCACCGCAGCCTAACCTGCTGTTCCCAGCTGGTGCTGCTTTGAAATACATCCCTCCCCTCCTTCTCTTCTCCTCTCCTCACCTCCCATCTCTCCCTCTTCATCTCCCTCGCTCCTCCTCTTTGAGGTCTGTGCACAAAGCTCCGCCCCTCCCGCAATTGGCGCTCCCCCACCCCCGCCTCCGCTGCTCTTTGAGCTGTGTCCTCTCTGCGTCAGACAGCTCCATTCATGAAAAGTGTGACGTGAGCAGGTCTTCAGCAACCCGGTGACGCTGCCACCCACCCACTCACAGTCCAGGTGCTGCGGGAGTTGGTGGAATGTCTGCCGTTACCCAGCTTCTGTCGTCTTTTCTTTTTGTATTTTCAGCTCTTATTCTCTTTCCAAACTGTCAGTTTAGCCTTTCTCCACAGTTTTTTCTCTCATCCTTGGCTCAGTGCTGAGAAAGGACCATGATTCTGAGCTCTGTCTGCTGTGAGTAATCTGCTGATGCTGTGTCTTTGCCTTACATCTGAGTGGGATGTGGAGGCAGTTCTCTTGCTCCTCTATGATTTCTCTGCATTGTTTTTTTTGTTTTTTTTATTATATGCAAAGTATATTTGCAAGGAGTCATTCTAGTGTGTGTTTTTTGGGTGCTGTTCATGTGCAGTCAGTGTTTGTTCTGGAGCAGTGCTGCGGGAGTGTGTTGAGCGGTCGTGCGTTGGTGCGTGCAGGAGCTATTTTAAGCTCAGTGGTGATGCTGCTGCTTTTTGATGCAGTACTTCTCTTTGCCCTCTGAAGGACAGGTTGAGATGGAGGTAAAGCTGTAGACTGGCATAAAAGTGACCCACACTTTTTCATTTTGCAGCTAAACGAAACAAAACAAACCCTTTGAGGCATGGTAATGCAGTTGGTCAGAGATGACAGACTTTTCTGGGACACACGTGTTCTGTGCACAGCCACAGGCTGAAATCTGTTACGGATGCTACAGTAGGCTACAGTTTAGTACATGCACAAACAAACACATTCCCTCTTTTAGCCTCTCATTTTATCCTAGTTAACTGTGCCTCTCTCTCTGTCCCACTGCCTCCTTTGACCATCTTTGACTTTTGCATCTTCATCCCTGTCTTTATTTACTTGGTTTGGCAGCAGAAAAGCTCAGCGTGTGCCCACCTCTGTCCTCTGTTACTAAGCATGTTTATGTAACTGCACAGAATGAGTAGCCGGCAGCCGGGCTTTAGAGAATAGGAAGAGGAGGAGGGGAGGAAGGGAGAGCTCCATCCATCCATCTATGCATTCTCCACAGAGCTCTAAAATAAAACCTCCATATTCATAAACATGAGGGGGTTGATATTTCTGTGTCTGACCTCAGTTGCTTGGGGTAATGGATTCAGTATCTGAATTTAGATGAGGTGCATGATGTGTTTTTATAAGTAGAGATAGTATGAACCCAGAGCTAATAGAAGCACTAATGTGTATTGATTTTCTAGCTTTCTGCTATGGCAGAGTCTGTCTTCAGGCAGAAGAAAGAACATGTAGCACAACACCCACTTCCTCTTGTTAGACTTGCCCTATTTTTTCCATTTCGTTTTCATATTGCGGCCATTAAAATGGTGTCAGTCACAGCCAGTCTCCTGCAATATGTGCGTTTGTCTGTTGTGTCACTTTTTGTGTATCTGTCTCTGCTCGTCCCTTGTTGTTTGCGAGCCAGGCAGGCTGTCCCTATTAAAAGAGCACAAGGGGGATTGTTGTGGCAGCAGCTGCTCTGGTGTGCTGCGTTGTTGAGTGTGTGTGTCTGAGCGAGTGTGTGCGCTGCTGTCTCCTGGCCGTGCAGGGCAGACGGGCCCAGTTCACATGGAGCCGGCTCCTCTTGTGTCCTTTGTTGTCGCTCTGGGAATCTTTCCCGTTTGAGCATGGTCAGTACAGTATCAAGACGCAGTAGCTGCAAAAAAACGGTTTCTCTGCCTTCTTTCTTTTGTATTTTCTCTTCTGTTTCCAGCCACACAATTCCCTCCATACTGCCCTCATTCTCAACCCTCTGTGTCCTCTTCTATTCCCCATAATCTGCTTACTTTCTTTACTTCTGTCCCTGCCATTCTTTTCTTCTCTCTTTGCCCCATCGTCCCTTTCTGTCTGTCTGTTTACATTCATCATCTCTCCGGATGGTTCTAGCGAGTTTTCATAAATAGAGCTCTTTATCGTCAGATATTGCTGGGAACAAAAGGGAAAAAAGGTCTGCTCCACTGAAAAGACGGACACTGTGAAGCCTTGAGAGCTTTTCAGCAGCAAGTAACACAGGAGAGATGCAGATTTTAGTCATTCAGGAAGCTGTATGGCCTGGATGCGGTGCTGGCTGCAGCTTCACTGAGAGGCTGCGAGAATGAAGCTGGAGGGGAGAGTGTGTGACGTGTTGATGGCGCACACTCTTTTCTTCAGTTATTTATTTTCTCCAGTTCTGGCTGGTACCGGCTGAGGCTATTTGAGGCACAAGTTATGTGTGCGTGTTTGGAGTGCAAATGATTAACAGTCACATTTGCACTGATTTGCATTATAGTCTTATGAATAGGTCAGCTGAGATTTGTTGGTATTTAAATGTTTGGCTCGTGCTGTGTTGGGAAGTTGTACTGATTAGTTAACAGACTCCGATGACCTGACTTGGAGATGCAGCTGACGATGCTTAGTTATTTATTATTACATGCATTCGCTTGTCCTCTCACTCCATAAACCAGATGACCCCACCTGATTGTTTCTCTGTGCTTTGAAACAGCAGTTTTGACCCATTTATATTTGCACAGAACCACCAGTCAGCCAGGTAGGCAGGATGGGATTAGTGTTTGTGGCCTGCTTTCACTTCTAGCCGGCGCCAGGTGTTTAAGTCAGACCAGGTGAGTCACCGACAGGAATCAGAATATGAAGAAAGACGGATTATAGTGAAACGTCAGACATGAAACGGCAGATGCCTGAACTCTGTGCCAAATTTTGTTTATTTTTTCGTTCCACTGCTGTGCCCGCACCAGCAGATTATTACTTTCACCCACCTACAGCAAGGCCAGCCAATCCCCTCTGGCAGGGCTTGTGGCCATGGTAGCAGGGGAAAGCTGATTTCAACATCAGCCCACATCCCAGCAATCAAATCAGGACTGGGCGGCCTCCTTGGCACACTGCAACAATAATAATAATAACAACAATAAAAATAATAATAGCTATAGCAATAACAACAGTCATAATAGTAATAATAATTTCAATTTGTATAGCACTTTCCATGGGACCCAAAGACACTTTACAAATGGAGACAGGACATGAAGGCGTGGCATTGGTCATGAAGGGCAAACTAGCAGAGGTTGTAGGCTGTGCTAAACAAATGGTATCTGAGTGTTTTTTTTTTAACTTGACCATGGATGAAGCGTTACAGCTGTCTGGAACGGTCTTTCGTACAACTTTATGTTTGTAGATTTCATAAGGTTGTTTACTCATGTCAGGAACAGCAGCCATCAAAGTCCACAATCTGCATTGACTTGAAATGGGTACAGATAGCAAAGAGCAACTGTTCAACTTTGACCCAGAAAGACAGAGACAGTCACATGTGCAATGCAGACCAGAGAAACATTCAGCTTCCAGACTTTTAATGATAAGTGGCTGGAGTGTTTTTTCAGTCTCCCATGTGTTCCTTTATTGCTTCATTGTGTTCAGTCGGAAAAAGCGCTGCTCTTACGTTTACTTTGTTTTGTTGTTCATTGAGAAGACGTTTGAAGAGGTATCTCAGTCTTACAGTCTGAAACAAGTGTTCATCTTCCTGTTATGAGCTACTCAGGATGAACTGATGGACTGGACCGAACCACTTGGCCTGGACAGTGTCTCTGAAGGGTGAAAGGGTTCGACTTTGATAAGGTATGCCTGATCATAGGTAAGGCTGCCAGTGATGAAAGTTAAGTCGAGATATGCAGGTAATTGTGTTTTAAATGTTTTTTTATGGTTATTTTATGCCACTATTATAGGATATATCTGATAGTGGTGTATTTAGAGACATATGTCAAACCAAATAAAGCAGAAGAGTGAATTGTTGGTGTTGAACACAGGGACACATGACTAAAAAATACTTGTCTATTTGTCATTTTCAGCAATATTTAAGAGGGTAGAAAAAAAGCTGGTAATAACTGGTACCAATAAAAATGCAATGATATGAGATAGTTTTGGAAATAGTGTTGGAAATATTATGTGTTAGTTTCGTCCAAGTGTTTTTATATGGATGAATGGAAGCGATTATCAAAATTAAGCAAATTATTTTGGTAAGCTCAGAATTTGATGTGTACTAATTGCATTGGAACTAATATTAACAATAACAGATTCAATATTTTGTTGGAATGGTCTCAGACATATGTTGGGTAAAATGTTTCTCTCTTCCTTTAAAGTTAAGAGCCATATAGTATTTACCAAAAATGCCCCAAGCCCTACTTTAATGCATAACCTATTCTTTTTTTTTTTTTTTAATGAAGATCTATCCATTCTGCCTCTATCACAGACTTTTTGTACGGTACAAAGACCTTTGGGTTTTTGGCTTCTCCACATTTAAGTGTCATGCGAGAGAGGTTGTGACTGGTAGCAGAAGGTCAGGATGGATACTCTGTTGACATGGAAACGTGTGAATGATGAGGTGGGATGGGAGGCTAAATTGGTTCTTTGTTAGTGGCGCAGCTGTCACCTAAAGGGAGGTTCCCCTGTGGGGCCCAGCGGGGCTTCCCTTAATGAGGTGCAGAGTGATGGAGACACAGATGACGATGCCGCCACTGCTGCTGTGGTTGCGAGGATGAGGATGAAACCAATGTGCTCGTCTGCATATATTAAAGGTTTATCATTTCTTTCTCCGTCTGCTTGTATTTGCTACATTAAGACGTTGTAGGAGGTGGGTGGAAAACACAATCTCAACAACCATATTGCTGATTGGCAAAAAAACCGCTTTCCCTGGTGGGTTGCTGGGAGTAGTGGGATTATTGGATCCTTCCTGACACGCCCCAGGCACGTGTGTTCTCTGAACCTGATCCCCCTGCACCACCACCACCAGCTGCTGCACACACACAAACACACACACACACACACACACGGTTACTGTACACACACATCAGAATGGAACAGTCATACAACAAAACCAGTGACTTTCTCTTCCAAAAACACATCGTCTATAATGCATTGTACTAGTGGTGAGTGACATTGGGTCGCCTTTATGATGGACAGAAATGAAAGGAAGTGTGTGGATGGTATATGGAGGGGGAGGGCTGACTAGGGTCTGTGTTTGTACAGGCTTGTCTCTGGAGCCCTGTAGCAGGATTAAAGGATCAGCCCCTGATAATTTCTCTCTCCCCCTCTCTCCATCTCACTCTATCTTTAGCTCCGTCTTTATTTTATTCATTCTGGTGGATGTCTGCATTGTGTCCTTGTCTTCAGTGTCTCCCTTCGCTTTATGCATACATCTAAACACCTTTTCCTAGTTTGCATCGGAGTGACGGTCAGTGTGTCCTTTATCCCGGCCGTGGTTGCTTACGGAAAGTCCTGTAAATAAATGACAGTGTAAATGAACCCTGGGTCCTTCTTGATCAGGCGCAGACATTATTCATGGGGTTGTATGCCCATAGAGATTTTCCATTAGAGATTAATGGGAGAGGAAGAGGTCTGTTTCCTATTGTTGGTGTCAGATATATAGATGCATACTCTCAGTTTAGATTTTGAAAAATAGCATTAGAGTTTCATATTTTCACCTTATAGTCATTATTTAGTCATTTTCCTAGTAGCAATTGATTTGGGTGAAATATGTAGACTTCAGTCTTTGTGTGTGCTTCTACTCTGCAAAAGCTGCCTATAATGCTAAGAAATCAAAAAAAGGACATAAAACATGCAGTTTATTGATAAAATAAGTTCGTTGTACAAATACAGAGACAATCAGAAACCAATATCTCAACACAGGAATTACACTTTTATTGCAAAAAAGAGAGAAAGGAATACTTTTTTATATGACTCTTATTATGTAAATTATCCGTACATTTCTTTATAATATCCTGGAGCATTTTGATACATGGTTGACCTTTGACCTCTTACTTAGAGCTCCTATTATTTTAGCACACAAGGCTAGGATGCTGTGGTTAAGCTTTAAATAAATATAGCATCCATTTTCTGAAGGATAAATGAATATCTTGACCCCAAACATTGATTTCTATACCATTTTCATATTTAATTAATTCAAATTATTTTAGATTTTTGCTTTGTTTTGTGTTGTGATGCTTATAAATACATTTATCGATAAGTAATTGCTAAAGTTTTGGCAGCTCTATGCATATATTCACATGTTCATGCCAGTAAAGCTTATTGAACTCACATATAACACATGAATAAATGATAAACTATAAGCTTGAGTTTACTTTCACACTATCTGACCAACTTCATCCACCCACCGCAGCCCACGTCAGAAGCCCAGCTCTGAGAATTGTCTGTGGGGTGGAATTACAGCACGGGCCCCTACTCGCACAGCTCGATTGTCTCGGCTGTGGAAGGGACGGATTTATTGGATACCTGAGAGAGCATTCTCTCCTTCCCCTGCACTCTCAGCAACCTGCTTAGAGACAGGCCTGCATTATAGATGAGCTTCTGGCAGCCACTACACTCTCACAGCGCTCAGGTTACCCCCAGTAGATACACACAGATACAGTACATGCATTCGCATAAACATGTAAGCAGCATCCGCATGGACCAGCATAGAGTGCAGCTGCGATCATTTCCAGTCTGAAATCCTGTCAGGAATCTTTAATTGCATGCCATTTCCCCCTTTTCTTTTTTTTTTTTCCTTGTTTTTAATTCATTCTCTGGTCACAAAAAAGGCCAAGTGACAAATGCATGATTAAAAACACATTGTGGCCAGCAATCCAAGCTGGGATCCGCAGCAAAGTTACATGCATCAGAAGGATCAGGGCTTCACTGTACTCGGATCTGTGTCAAGTGGAAGGGTCAGAATGTCCAGAAAGCAATGTAAGCTTGTCACATCTGGAGTCAGGAAAACTTCCACGTCACACAGGGCCACCTCGCTGCCCTTCCTGCGTGGACTTTGCTCTCCAGTTTTGGCTGTACACACTGTACTCCCACTGTATCGCTATCGCCATATGTCCCTGATTTTCTATATTCTACCGCCTGCCTCAGACTAGACTGGATATGTAAGGCCCGTGTTCTGATGGATTCTGTGGGGGCAACGAGGGGTCATTAGTAAAGCAATTTATTAACTGCTTCGTGTGCTGCTTTTTGCCGTGTTATGCCGAGTAATGTGTACAGCAGACTGTGGATAAATGGCCATCTGCTTGTCTGAAAACATAGACTATGCTACAGTTGCAACAAATCAAAGCCTGAGTGTAGGTTTTAAACATTAGATTTTGTCATCTCCCAGTGGCAGCAACAAAAAAAACCATGTGGTTCAAAAGAAGTAACAGAAAAAGGGCAGAAGGTGACACAGTGACAAACAAAATACTGTAAACCATCTGTACACTCTGACTTGGGCTGCAATTTTTCCCTACTATTAAAAGACCAAAACCAAGTAAAGACTCTATTATTAAACTGTTGCCAAATCCTGATAAATCTCACTGTGCCTTTGACTTCTTCTGTCATCTAGAAAACCTTTCCTCCCACATTGTCTTGCTGCGGAAACGCTCACTAACGAACCAAATGTGTATAAATATGCATATAATCATGAATGCAAATTATGGGGGGCAGGGGGTGTGAACTTCAGGATGTTATTGTAGAACATTATTATATCCTTTTAAATAATGCAACAATATGCATAGAAAACAGCAAAAAAAAAACGTGCATGGATAAGTTAAAAAAGATTGTGTTCTTCCCTCATTTAAAAAAAAAAAAAATCTGAACTTTATTCAACTACTCAGAATAACTCAGAAGACACAAGTATTTTAGTGTAGAATTTATAAAATATGCCAGGGAATTAACAAATAAATAAAGGGTGAATTCAGACAAAGCAAGAAAATATTGTAGATCTTAAAACTTGATATTAAAAATGCATTATAATGTGTTGTTTTTGTTTTTTTTTTGTTTGCACAGTCAGATATAGAAAGGATATGTTGTGTCTTTACGGGGGTTACAGCCAAGTCAATGAAACCTGAATTTCTTTAACTTTTGGATTTGAGTTTATGAGTTTCAGTCATAATCAATAAAACTCAAGTTTTGAGCAAACTTGAGTGCTTACTCTAAGGATCTTTCTTTGATATGAGCGTAGAAAAACTAGTGGTCCATAGTGGTTGACCTCCAGTAAGACTGTACTTCACAAAGGTCAAGTTTTAACAAAGTTTGTACCCAGGCTGCATGTCTTTTTTTTTTTTTTTGCTAGGATTAACATTAAAATGGTGTTGTTTTTGTTTTTTAGTCTTGCAGATCAAGAGAAAAGAGCATTTTCACAGCCTGTCTCTGTATTAGCAGCACAAATCTCTAAAAGAGCTAAAAGCAAATGTTGGTTACCAGTAGAAATGTGATATTAGTTTATTATTAATTCATGTAGCCCTTATTAATCTGCTTTCATCCATCCAAACAACAGGAAGTGAACTGTTTTTCACTCAGTCTAACTGTCTTCTCAATATGGGTGGAACAGTTTTTATCGGCTCGCTCTTTGGTTTATTATTTTCTCAGTTTTTGATCTTTTTCTTTTTGTACAGTTGTCATATTTGTGTTTGTGTGTGTTTGTTCATTTTGTTGACTATTCAGATTTTTTTTTTATCATATTCTTGTTTATTCTGTTTCTTTTTTATTCACTTTGTTAATTAATTGTTCTTTTTTTTGTTTTTTTCTTCATGATCGTGTTCATTTTTTGTTCATTTTGTTGATTATTTTCTCAATTTCTGTCCATTTTCTTGTTTACTTTTTTGTTCTAGTCTCTGTTATTATTCATTTTATTGTTTAAGTTGTTCATTTTATGCTGATTAGTACTTTCTTTCACTATTAAATAACAATGAACAAAACCAGTTCGGTCATTCTTAAACACACTATTCCACAGTGAAACAGTAAAATACATTAAAGCGGTAATTTCCAGTAAAGATTTATTTTTATCATGATTTTTTCAGTGTTTGAGCCCCAGTCAGGTGATGCCACATTTCTATTTTAGGTCTTGAGGTGTAATATTTTGAGATCAGCTGGTACAGAGGGTCTTTGGTTAAATTTTGTGTGCATTGGCAGCTACATTTCCTGATGTATGCGTGTTTATTGAAGCAGGATTTCCATCCCCATTAAAACTCATAACTCATTTCTTCTATATACATAACTTTAGAATCACCCTTCAATAAATTATATCCTCAACGGTAGTGAAATGCAGTATTTAACCTTGCACCTTCTCTGAAATGCTACTTTTTTTTTTAGGTTTTGTCATTATATTTGCCTCTCCATGCCGTCTCCATCTGCATTAGCTGCTAGTGAATCAGTCACTTACTCTGTTTACACTCATTCCATTTAAGGAAACTGTGGCCCTTCCTTGAACTTCGTCTTGTGTAACACTCTGCAGATTAAGATGATATTGATTTTTTCCTGGTGTTGAGGAACAGCTCGTATGTTTGCTTCCCGTTCGGCCGGCTTCGGGCCTACGGCAGCCAGCGTTTGTCTGCTGGTTAAGCATTGAGGAAAGCTGTGTGTGCCAGATGTTTCACTCTCACTAACAGTAATACATAGCGAGACTTTTAATCCGTGCTGTACTGTATGTAGAGAACATGGTAAAGCCGTTTATAAAGCTATTTCCGTCAGGTTTCCCAGAATTATATTGTTTATATACTCAGCGGTTTTAATTCATCAATTCTGTTATTCAATGATATAAAGCCACCTCCGCCCTGTGGTTTTTGCTCTCTGCAGATACAGTAGTACTACAATAGCACTACTGTGAGCTCTGTCAGTCTCAGTTCTATGGGAGGATTTCATATGAGCCTCATGTGGCATCAGTTATAACAAGGTTCCCGCGGGGCCTTAAAAATCTCAAATTTACAAATCTGCATTGTACACCTTTAAAAAAGTTTTTAAAGATATTAAATTTGATACGATTGGTCTTAAGTTATGTCGCCATAAACTTGTTGGCTGTATTGTGTTTAAATGTGTCCAAGCTGCAAAGACACTTTCATTATGACAATTTATATTGAAATTAGGAACCAATTATCACTAACTTTGCAGCCCCCCCCCCCAGTGAGAAATGACTCGAGGTATTGCAGTAAATAAATAATTTTCCTAAATTCTGTGAGTCACAATCGCTGTGAAGTAGTGACTGATCTCATGAAATTGCATCATATGTCACACTAGTTTTATGGCATTTGGTGTGTAATACATATGCATTTTCATCCTTTCTTGTGTTATTCAACGCCATTTGATCGCGTGTCAATTTACGCCAAGATCTCCGGTTCACATAAGCCTAACCACTAACCTTAACCCACAGTGCGTGGTATTTGATGCGGCGTGAACATGCACACAGAAAGCTTAAAATGTACAGATAACACACCAATTAGCGCCATACTGTACACATGATTTGATGAAGAGTGCAGCAGGTGATGAACACTGAAGCCTGATGGGAAACTGTGATATTTTCTGAAACATATTGTCACTGTGTTGGAAACCTCTTATGTCCAAAATGGTTATTTTTTTCGAGAAACTGGAAAAACAATGTATGATATTCTAAATGAATGAATTAAATTAAGAGGTGTAGTCACATGACATTTTCATTTGTTAAATAATTCTAAACAATTTTAAAGACTGACCAGTTGAATCGTTTGGTGACAAAAA
>JAPTYQ010000015.1:27702612-27714697 GCA_029814465.1 Ostorhinchus cyanosoma | reverse complement strand
TTTAAGGACGAGAGCATAATATCTAAAGACCTTTAACCTGAATACTAGATGATTATAATACTGACATTTTTAGTCTTATTTTTTTTTTAGAGAATATATTTATTAAATTTTCATTTTACAAAATAAAACAAAACAGCTCAGCACCACTGTCAAAACAAAATAGAGATTTTACAGTCAGCAGAGACAGATTCCCATCACGTTCACATCTCTATAATATGATGAAAGCCCATTTAAGAGCAGATGAAAGCTGGAGACAGAATTGACGACACATTTCCTGCAGTATAATCCAAGAAGGGTTTCCAAATGCGGTTGAATATGTCGATCTTAGAATGTGCTAAGCATGTCAAAAAGTCAAGTGGAATGTGCTCCAGTATTAGCTTCCTCCTTCCAGAAATAGTTGGGGGTTATTAGAAGTCCAGTGTAGTAATATATACTTTCAGGCACAGAATGTTAAAATATACAATTTCTTATTATGTTTATTATTAATATACTTATTTGGTAAGCCAAGGAGAAGAGATAGAGGATCAAGATCAATGTGGGTTTTGAGAATTTTTCTAATTTCAGGTAGGACAGACTCTCAGTATGCCTGAATGTTGGGGCATGACCAGAAACAATGTGTGAGGCTGCCTTCATGTATTCTGCATTTTTAACTTCATTTTAATTTTAGGAGCTTTAGTTTCATTTTAATTAATGAGAAAGGTGTAGTTTGTTTAGTTTAGTTTTAGTTTTTCTGGTATTATGGGGAAAAAAAACTTCATTTACAAAAGCAGCACCCATTAATTATTAAAAGCTTCATATCGTGCAAAGACCATTTATTCTTGAACAACATGAATCATTAACGTTGTGTTTTATTGATCGCATTAGTTTTCAATTAGGTTTGTGTCTTTTTTTTTTCAGTTAATTGAGTATTTTTTTCCACTGTTAGTTCAAGTCTTAAACGTAATAACCCCAGGTAACATAATTCTGTGCATTCTCCGACCCCTAAAATCTGACCTTTCAAAGGCCCATTGACGCAGGATCCACATTTATAACAGTGTTGAATCACTATATAAATACATTTAAATGAAGTCATCCTGACACGCCAGGCAGTACAGTATGTTCAGCTTGTTTATCGCTGTTATGCAGCAGCCCGTGGGTGCTGTGACCACAGTCTTAAAGGTGAACTGCAAAGCTCAGTAAACAGCTCAGCAGCCTTGTTAAAGATTTGTTCGCCTACAGCAGCAACAACAATCCAGCCTTTTCAGCTGTGACTAGTATGACATTAGCTGAAATGCCATTCTCAGAATTAATAAAAGCCGGTTGTTCCTTCGTGTAAGAGTGAGACACAGTGTCCTGTCTTATCCTGCTCATCCTGGCTCGTCCTCTCGTACACTGTAGCCCTGTCTCTCTGATCAATATCATCACGCTGCAGCAGTACCAAACCCTGTATTAGTCAGCAGAATGATAGCCGGCTGAATGTGCTGGAAAGGTCAGAGTAATTCTCCTAATGGGCAATTCAGATGCAGCCGTTTCCCTTGGGTAGAGTGCAGATTTTAATGCTGGAAGATTAATTTTAAATGCTAAAAATTTGCTTTTCAAACCAGTGGAATGTCATTTAACTCAAGTCTCCTAATCTGGATTATGTTGATCTGGGTTTATAATAGCCAGACCCACTGTAAGGTCACTGCATTCAGCAAAATTCTGCTGTTGGCTTTTACTGATCAGTAAATCTATGCTTGTTCTTTTGTTTTGTAGCGTGTTGGTCACCCACAACGACACTGTGAAGATCTCTGACTTTGGAACATCCAAAGAGCTCAGTGACAAAAGTACTAAGATGTCATTTGCGGGTACGGTGGCGTGGATGGCTCCAGAAGTAATAAGAAACGAGCCTGTGTCTGAAAAAGTAGACATCTGGTGAGTACAAATAGTCTAAAGAAACATGAGAAATATCAGATATGTACAGTGTAATTTAGATGTCGTCTAGTTCGAAGTGGAGAGCAGTTTGATCTCTATCTGTCACTTGTTGAAGTAATTCGACCTGTCTGTCTAAACTTGTGTCCTGCAGGTCATTTGGAGTTGTGTTATGGGAGCTGCTGACCGGAGAAATTCCCTACAAAGATGTTGACTCCTCTGCCATTATTTGGGGTGTTGGCAGCAACAGTCTTCATCTTCCTGTTCCCTCAACCTGCCCAGATGGCTTCAAAATCCTCATGAAACAAACATGGTGAGTGCGGATAGAATATTACATGTTTGATTATTTTCTTTTTTTCCTTGAAACGATGAAGTGTTGGCCATATACTTAGAACACATGTCACCTTTTACACCTCCCAGAACAGTTCAGATGTAGAAATTAAACTCCCCTTTCTTGTCTCAGGCAAGGCAAACCTCGGAACAGACCGTCATTTCGGCAGATCCTCCTCCATCTTGACATTGCCTCCGCTGACGTCCTCGGAGCTCCTCAGGAGACTTACTTTAAGTCACAGGTCTGCTTTACAACTGCACAACACAAAAGCGTGTTCAGTTTCTACAAGGCACATAATTGTACTTTTTTCTGCAGTGATGGGTGTCAGTAAATATTTAGTGCTTGTATTCAGGTGTACTTTAGCAAGAAATTACTTCTTGCACATTTACAGCACTGTTCAGAAGTCTTAGGCTACCAGTAGATATGGTGCTTTTACATCGTTGCAATGAGCATAATATCTACTTCAACTAGGAAATAGAGGGAAATATTGCTCATGGTATTAAAAACGCATACACACAAAAAAAAAAACTACCAAGCTTCTACAGGAAACAGTATTTAGTGTGATTTGTTATAATAAAAGTAGCTGAAATAATAATAAAAATTAGATGTTTTGAATGAAACACTAGAATATTAGTTCACTATATCTCATATTGTCTGTGCAGAAGAGTTCAAGACACAAACTAGTAGATACTTCAGTCAACTTTTCTGAAATTCTTGTTTTTATTCCTATTCCATATTTCAGCTGAATCTAATTACAGAGACAGAGGAATGCATTTGTACATTATACCGTAATATAATTATACTTTTGTGAAAACAACAAACCTACTCGTGGCCTAAAGCTTTTGCACAGTACTATATATAACCTCAAACTTCTACTCAATTATGTTACAGACGCAAATATTACACTTTTTTCCTCCACTCCATTTGTCTGACAGCTTTAATTACCTTACAGATTAATGCGTTTATTTCCTTCCACTCCAGTGAAGAGATGATTTTGAAGGACTGTCATAAACTGAGGGAATATTCCCCTCCTTAAGCCTAATAAACTGTAAAGCACTAAAATGCATAGTCGTGAATTTGGCGGGTTTGTCTCATCTCAAGAAAAGTTGACAAACATATGATGATCATATAGAATATCATGCATTGTTGTGGCTTGACCACCCTACAGAATATACATGAGCTAAACCTAAAATGCAACATTACACATTCATTCATCAGTAAAACTAAAAACGTGCATAGAATTGCGAATAGGTACCATTTTACTGCACAGTATTTTTACTTTAATGCATATAAATAATGCATATATTCTGCCATGCAAACATAGCTCTGAGGTTAAACTATCTGATTTGGTTTCTGATTCTTCATTTTGACTGTCTTTGTTCCACGTTGCAGTCTGAATGGAGGGAGGAAGTGAAGAAACATTTTGAGAAGATCAAAAGTGAAGGCACGTGTATCCACAGGTTGGACGAGGAGCTGATTCGACGCAGGAGGGATGAACTCAGGCGAGTCAATATCGTAAAAGTTCTGCATATGTCATATGAACGAGGGTGTGCAGTTTATGCCTTTTAGTAAAACATTGACAAAATTTGCAGACAACAGATTACAGTGATCATCATTCTTTTCAATTGCATATCTTAAGTGTTTCAATGTTAATTTGAGAGGTTGACATTTCCTCTTCTTTTGCTTTTTCAGGCATGCGCTGGATATCCGAGAGCACTACGAGAGGAAACTGGAGAGAGCCAACAACCTGTACATGGAGCTCAGTGCCATCATGCTGCAGCTGGAAGTCAGAGAAAAGGAACTGATGAAGTATGTGGACTCATCGTTTATCGCCTTCACTGCTGAACTGCTCCTCCCCTCATTTTAGACCATATTAGAAAACAACTTTACTTCAAGTGGCCATATATTAGAAATTATGAGAGTGGCTCTTGATTGACAGTAAATGGTGATTTCAACTCTTTAAAAGAACAAAATAAAACAAAATCTGTCACTTTTGAGGCACTGTGTTTTAAGATAAGATAAGAAAACCTTAATGTGTCCCACAATGGGGAAATCGCAGCTTTACAATAGCAGAGTACAAGAGCAGCAGTAGAAAAGAGTTCTGGATCAAAAATATTTAAGATGAGTAGAGTAAAAAATGTAAGAAATATAAAAATAAACATAGATTGCACATCTACCTATCTCAACCTGGAAGACAAAAACTAGACTAAAGTGCATTTCTTTACCATCTAAACTAATTACTTTATTTTGGCATCTTGTACATTTTCCACTCAAGTCTAATTCCACTAAGTCTTAGTGAGTTTCTGTTCCTTGATTTGTTGCCAGTTCTTTGACCTATTTCTTCACCTGTCAGGATTTCCTCTCTCCTCAGAATAACTGCTGTGTGTATTGTTTTGTGTGTTTCCAAAAATCTGTCAAAATGAAAAGGACTATTGTTTTTGCATGAAAGCAGGATAGCCTGTACTGGGTTTGTGTGTACATTGATAAAGTTTAGTGGAGTTTTATTTGGTAAAATTGCATCAACCTTAAAGGTTTTCTTATACCCTGTAGGAGAGAACAGGCAGTGGAGAAGAAATACCCCGGCACCTACAAACGTCACCTGGTCAGACCCATCGTCAGATCTAATGCTGTAGAGAAGCTCATCAAGAAGAAAGGAAGCATTTCACACAAACCTGGGATGCCTTCAACCAAAAGGTCTTAACCTGCACTGATTCATTCATTCAGACTTTATTTTAAATCGAGGTGTCAACCACATCTTCAGTGTCCTGGAAAAGCTGAGCAATGTATGATATGATATAATAATAGCACTTGGATTTCAGATGTGGATGACTTGTCAGAAACGTTTGTACAACTGAAGAAGCATATTCACAATTAATATATTACAACAAACGAGTTACGTATTAATTTCTAATGAAAAAAAGAAAGAAAGCACTAATCTGAATTTTGCAGTTTAGACATTTTTATTATGAAAACAGTAACTTGAAGAATTGAGTTAATGTGCTATATCAATCAGAATAATAAAACCACAGTAAAATATACAATTATTATAAAAATAATAAAAGGAAGTAACATTTTAAGAATAATTGTATTAAATCAACTGAATGAACTAAAACAAGAAAAAGATGTGAAATGTGATTGAATTAAATATTTCAAATGCCCCGAGGACGAAAATTAAGTGACTTTAAAATCTCTCCGCAGTTAGTTCCAAATGATTGTTCCCAATCATTAGAAAATCTAATTGGAGTTTGTAGAACATTAAAATTTAAGGGTATTAATATTATTTATTGCATTTCCTTCAGGCCAGATTTACTTCGCTCTGATGGCATCCCCAGTGTGGACCCCCTGCCCTCCCCTTCACCACTGTCAGCCAGTCCAAAAGTCTCCACGCCTCCAGGAAAGTCCCGCTACCGAAGCAAACCTCGCCATCGGCGCGCCAACAGTAAAGGAAGCCACAGTGAGTTTCCTGGAGTACTGAAGCCTGCAGTTGGAGTACCAGAAGACACCCAGTCTCTGCAGGAGCAGCCGTACCACCACCACCACCATCCACCCACCGAGGGGCCCTTCCTCCCCTTGAAGGGCCGCGAAGAGGCTGTTGTCAACTGTGCCAACAATTTGCGTTACTTTGGCCCCGCTGCTGCGCTCCGCAGCCCTCAGACTGACCACATGCAGCGCCGTGTGTCCGGCTCCAGCCCTGACCTTATTTCCACCGCCGTGGATGCAGACACGCGTCAGCGGACTACATCCACCAGCTCCAACCCGGTCCCTGGTGCTGGTGCTCGTTCCTTGTGTCCCTGCTGCCAGGCACACCCCTTCCCCGGCTGCTTACACTGTCAGGAGACCCCTCCCACGTCCAGCCACTCAGAGTTACCCAACTACTCGCTGCTCAGCACCCAAGAAGGCACCCAGTCTTCTTTAGGAGCACCTAGCAAAGATCCAGGCTTGGATGGAGAGACCACAAAGACGGCTGAGCCACAAGAGCAGGAGGCGTCCAAACACACACACCCCCTGCCCACTGCACTGCCCCGCACACTCAGACCACTCAGGAAGGTAAACAGTGCTGCTTAACATGTACTAGCAAATCTGTGTGTGTTTTTTAGAGAATTTGGAAGGTGTTAGTCTTAACACCTTGCTTCTCTCATAGGGTGGAGATGATTCATCTGAAGAGGAAGAGGGAGAAGTGGACAGTGAAGTAGAGTTTCCAAGGAGACAGAGGTAAAACAGACGGTCATTTATTTTGCAGTCTTGTTCTTCAATATTTTATAACACTGTTACATCATGTGTTCCAACAAAAGAAGATGATAGACTATCCACTACATAAAACCAGACTATATATTACAGCTTGTGATACTAACATATCCCCGTTCCTGCAAATGAATATGAAGCAGCCAGTTATTGGTGATGCGCACACTGGTGACTACATTACATAAGTGTTACTCACATCCCATTAGGTTGTGAATTTTGACTCACGGAATGAGGTAATTGTTGATGAGTGGAGGAAACGGGTGGACAGGATAGAGGAGGGAACTGAAAAAGAGACTGAAATAATGAGAGAGAAACTGAAGAGCTGGAAAAGTTAAGGTTACAGCTCTGAT
Organism: Ostorhinchus cyanosoma; assembly: GCA_029814465.1. NCBI lineage: Eukaryota > Metazoa > Chordata > Actinopteri > Kurtiformes > Apogonidae > Ostorhinchus > Ostorhinchus cyanosoma. Next base: position 27,707,884 of record JAPTYQ010000015.1, on the reverse strand, counting down.
TCTGACCTGGAGGCTGAGAAATCATGTCAATAATGGGGCATAAGTATGAACTGTCCATTCAAACTTACTGTCACCTAAACTTTAATGAGAGAACATGGAGCAGAATCACATTGTTAAACCCTTTCCACAGCCTAACAGCGCAATACCAGTGTGCTAATGAAATTCAACATTATGCTTTCTGTGTCTATGTATCATCTAATGTAATACGTCCTTGTTTTCTTTAGAAACTGCAGCTCTTTTGAGTCATTCCTATCAACATCTTTTTACTGTTCTAAACCACAGCCTTTTGACGCTCTTTACTGAAAACAGCGTCATAGATCATTAAACTCATTCGTGTCCTTCCAGACCTCATCGCTGTATGAGCAGCTTCCAGTCCTACTCGACCTTCAGCTCAGAGAACCTGTCGGTGTCCGATGGAGAGGAGGGAAACACCAGCGACCACTCCCACAGCGGACCCTTGGACAGGCTGAGCGCCAGTCAGGAGGAGCACCTGGACGAGCTGCTGTCGCATACCCCCGACATCCCCATCGACATTTCCACCCAGTCAGACGGCCTGTCCGACAAGGAGTGCGCTGTACGCAGGGTAAAGACCCAGATCTCCCTGGGCAAACTGTGCTCCGACGAACACAGCTACGAGGTCAGTGATAAATATACATACAGATACAAGTCTGAGTTCATATATGTGTGAAAAACACATGTATGATAAAGTAATAAATAAATATAAACTCTAATATCATGTCTTTGGTCCAAATTGCATAGGTTTTCTTTTCACTTGTTGTAGATTAGCCTTTACAAAGTACGTTGTGTTCCTTACAGTGTCAGATATCTGGAACATACTGCCTCGTCATCACATTGCACCTTGAACTTTGACCCTCATACTGACACCTAGTGGACTGTAGAAGCATCGCACTCACAGGCAGACAACCACAGATACAATTACCATGAAAAATGCACGCTTTCTTGTAAAATACATTAAGATGTAGCAGAACTTCCTAGTATTTTTGGCATTCTGCTTTCAACAGACAATAATTTGGGACATGTTTATCTTCTTCTGGCACATAAATAGTATGACTGTATTGTACTGAAAGATTAGTGAGAACTAGTGCTACTGAATCACACCTCAAAGAAAGTCTCTGTAAATCACTATATTTATTAAAGTAATATTTTAAAGCTGTAAAATATAGTTTTTCTGATTTAAAATATCTTAGATAACTAAGCCTTTGTTATCTGTTTTTGTGGTTTGTGTTGCCTTATTACAAATATTTCCAAAATTATGAAGTATTAGTGTAATCCAGTGTCAGAGGCGTCATATCCTTTACAGGACAAACAGTAAACAGGCAGAAACTGTTTTAGCCAAGTTACAACATGAATTTCTACTATGTTATGATTTAAGTAGTTCTACCATGATTAAGATAAATGATGTAACTCTTATTTCATCAATGCTGCATATTTTTATTATCTGTATTGCAACACACAGCATAGAAGAGAGATAATTTATCGATATATTTCACTTGCTATCTAACTTACTACAATATGTACCCAGTGTGTACAGTATAATGTCAGTGAAGTCAACTCATCTAATGTTAAACTAACATTATGTTACATACTGCTTACTGTGAATTGTTGTATCTGTGTTTACTTATTCCCTCAGAATCCGCTCCAGTTTGGGGACTCGGACTGTGATTCATCAGAAGCAGAGTGCTCTGATGCCACCATTAGGAACAACAAAGCCGGGGCCCCTTCCTCGTGGTGAAACCCACCCCTGGGCTCTACTCTCTCTTTGCCTGGAGGCCATCGATTCCTGCTCTGCCCTGCAGATACAACAGCAATAAGAGGACGACGTTATCAATAAAACTCCCTATAGCAAATCCCCCTGTGTAGTTTCTCCTCGAACCCACCCCTCCCTTCATCTACCTGCCCCCATCTCTCAGCACAGCATCCAGGCAACCCATGGCAGGGAATCCCTTTTGAATGATAATGTACAGTAGATAGAGTAACATTCATAATTTATTTTTGTCTGAGTTTTGAAGGAAAATCCAGGACCCTCTGTATATATTCTCTGATCTGAGCAGAGAGAAACCAGACAATTGTACATTTTCAGACTGAGAATGAGCTAATTGTGTGTTGGGGAGAGACTGAGACTGGACAAAAATAGCTGACTGGCTCATTTTACTGTGTTAAGACTGTGAATCCCAACCAACGAGCGCTTACTCTCGCTACAAAACAACCATCCCGCTTCATCTCGAGCTTACAGAGTTCCAGTGACCTGCCTCCCCGGCTCCATCCCAAATGCAGAACAAGGAGCTCATTAAAAAAAAAAAAAAAAAAATGTGAACACCAGCATGAACAACCTGCCTCGCAACAGGACTTTTTTTCTCCCTCCCTCAACCGCCGTCTGAACCGGATTCTCCGCTGAACCGTCCTAGCATGCACCGAGCAGCCCGCGACAGCTGTTCCAAGACTGCATGAAGTGGACAAAGCTAGCAGAGCAGCAGAGATGAGGACCCTCCTCGCTGACCACGCTTCTACCAAGACGCGTCATTGTCATCACCAATCAGATGTCATGACCAGAGTTGTTGTCGAAGGAGTTATCGGCGACGTCTACACAAAGCCCTTCCTCTCCATTTAGACATTACAGTCTCATCTCAGGATTGTTTAAGGACTGTGACAAATTGGACTGGACCAATTACTGTACTGTATGTAGGAATGTTTATTGAGTGGCACATATTACGGACCATGCAGGAATATTAAAAAATAAGTCTTGCCTTGATGTTCAACCCTTTAGTGCTGTAACTCAACGCTAAGTGTTTTAGTCTCGATCAGGCGCAGTATCCCGTTTCTCTGAATCACCTTGTTACCGTATTAGATTCTCTAGCCAGGTGAATTTGTACTAATCATTTAACATTTAACCTGCTGTAGTGAATAAAACAGCAATAACGTCGCCGGCGCTCAGGTTTGGCGGAGTTTCTCGCTCAGGATTGGTGGCGTCTAGCTGGCTAGACACGGCACAGTGACTGCAGGCTAGAACTGAGCAGCCTATACAGCTGAAACTAGATGCTATATTGTTAGATTTGTGTTCACTTTTCCAGGGCTGATGCTCAGGTTTTTACGTTGCTTATTAAGAGCAGGAGCAATATATCACCAGCCAGTAGATGGCGACAGCTACAATGACTTACTTTGTTGTGTGTTGAGTAAACATCCATTATTCTCCCCTTATGGATCTCAGCAATAGTACTTCTTAGTCTTATTATTTATGAAAAGGGATGCTGCATCTGTGAGAGCATTGTTTTTTTTTTCTTCCCCATTTGAGTGTTTGTCATTCACCTTAATGATTCTGCAGGTGAGAAAAAAAACAAAACAAACGCCAGCTAGGGTTGAATTTAACAAAATGATGTCAAAGATGTCAGCTCAAGTGTGCTGTGTGTGTAAGGCAGTATAAGGAATATAAGCCAGAGACAAGCCCACGGAGCATTAAGCCGCTCTTGGTTTTCAGCAACCTCATCTCAGTGTTAGTTCCTCCTGTTGTGTACATATATATATATAGATATATAAATCGAACACCTGTAAACGCAATGTGACCTGTTTTTGTCCTCTCTATAATGTATCGCACAGCTTCGACAGAGCTCTGGGCTTTTGTCGCCGATTGAAAACGAGCAGGAAATTCTTTTACATCCATGTTGCATCAGTATTGAACACTACCGCAGGAGGATGCGAGTCCTAAAAACCTGAGTAGCACAAGGTGAAGCGGAAACGACTTATGGAAACCTGTTGCTTAAAAAGCTTTTGGAAAGGCGTACACCTTGAAAAGAGCTGCTGCCTTTCCTCGAGCCTGTACACCTTCGACCTTCTTTATTTTACTGTTTACGTATGTGTGAAATAACATAGTGTATTGTAATGACTGGGTAATCTGATCAAGCTGTTAATAACATTGTCTTTCTGGCATATATCCTGTGAAGTATGATTGTTGTGAAGTTTTAATTTAATTTAATTCTTTTTTTTTTTTTTTTTCTTTGTAGCTGGCCTACATGATTGTTGAGTTAATTTATTATGAATGACCGATAAGGTTTAGTGTTCTTTTTAATTTCAGGCAGCTTTAGAAATGTTTTGACCTATGATCTCTCCTGAAAAGTATTATTCAAAGGAAGCACAATGAATCGGTATGAGAAGCAGACAGTATTTGTGAGGTAGAACATAAACATTGTCATATCATTTGCATCTGCTGTCATTTTTGACCCTGCAGGGGACCATTCATTACACATATCCTGATTGCAGATGACGTATAGATCATATAGATGAACTGACTTTAAATCAAGTGGTTCTAAAGCTCTTTTTTTTTTTTTTTTTTTTTTTAAATCTCAATATAAGCTTTGAGGATTCACTTCTGTACAAACCCAAAGCCAGTCAGTGGACTTTTCACAGCAGGGTAATTGAGACAAAAAAAAAATAAAAACCCCAACAAAAACCAAACAAACTTCGAGGGCATGTTTAGTACAGATTTCTGTACTTCCACAGCGATCCTTTCCTCTAATTATAATCAAAATATCAGTTACTTACATCTGAATTTCTGTGAAATTGTCTCTAACTGTAGACATCATGTTGCCTCATCCCATGTATCACACACCTGTTTCTTTGTTATACTTATTTCCAGCTCCCTTTCCCTCTCCAATGGCATTACGATCAACCAATCCTGTTTCCTGTATTATTTAGTGTACAGTGCAATGGGTATTTGGGAGAATAAAATAAGAGCAAACAGCTGCATGGAATAAATGCTGATGTACTGTACCCAAAACTCTAGTGTCTGTCTTTTTTTTTTTTTTTTAGCAGAACATTATTTTCAATTATCAAAGTTTTAATAAAGACATTTAGTGTGATTTTATTATTGTATTCACACTACAGTAGTATAATAATCTGCCATCCTTTGTTTATTTCCCATTAATCACAATTATGATTTTATACTGTTGAGTATGTAGTAACAGTCTGCTCTAACAACACTGTGCAAAAGCTTTAAATAGCCTTTAGATTTGTTGTTTTTGCAGTGTTGTAATTAACATGCATTTTTTATTTTTCAGTCTCTTTTCTTCAAATACAAGAAAATACAGGAAATATGTGCACGACGTTAACCTTTAAAGACCCAAACATCCACTGGTGACCCAAAACATCTACCAATAGAAAATCTTTTAATAATTTGTGATCCGCTGTAAATAATTGGTTTAAAATCCAGTTTGTTGTCTTTTCATAGTCATCAGATATGACCCATTTGGATGTTCAGAGG
>JAPTYQ010000015.1:27663250-27675135 GCA_029814465.1 Ostorhinchus cyanosoma | reverse complement strand
ACTGGATTAAAAAATGTAAATACTCAGTATGATGACAGATTGAAATTAAGGAATAGCAACACTGTTTGAGGTCAGTGGAGTAATTCAAAGAAGAAAGGATATCAATAAGTCTTTTGCCTGGGAAAGTTTACAGCTCTACCAAAAAAGGAGAATATGTGGAGACCAAACTGAAACTTCTAGATCGTATGTGTGACATGTTCCCACAAATCCTTAACCGGACTTAACTGTAACATAAACTATGTTGCTGAACTAAGATCAACAACTTTTTTTAATTAGTTGAATCTAATTAGAATCTTATTGTGGAATAAATGCATTTACCCATCATCTCTCCATTTCTGGATTATGTACCTATAGCAGTAGACCTGGGAGACTGTAGGAATCATCAAATACCTTTCATCAGCATGGCAGCAAAGACCCAATACCTGCAAATCTCAGAGAAAGACATCCTCTTCTTTCTGCTTGATGACTCCATGTTATATGAAGTGAGCACTTTACCAAGTCCCAGGAATTATTAAGATGCACAGAAGTGAGCTCCATGTCCTGTCAACTCTACTCAGGCTGAACTTAGAGTCTGTTTTAGAGTCAACTGGTGTGAGGAATACATTGCTGGCCATTACAACTCACACTGAGCCCATGGATCAATGGAAAGTTAGTGGACTGGAGCCAAACAATTCACTTATGTTAAATTTACACTGAGACTGACTTTCAAAGACAACATCTCTCAGCCTCACTGAAAAATTGTCTTATAGATGAGTAGCCATGCAACTAATAATATTCCCACCAAGTTCCTGCCAATCCAGAAGCACTTTCTGTCACACATTTTTGTCTTTATTGTGTAAGTGCACGTAGTAATTATTTTTTACTTTTTAAATGAATAACAGCAAACAGTGAAATCACTTTTGTCTTTAACCCATTCCTCACCTCATCCTGAGAGCCCATATCTAATCCAAATCCGAAGAATGCAGGGGTGCTCGGAGCAGAGTTCATCGAAAACAAAAAAGCTGGAGATTTGGTATCAGAGGCTCCCTGGTGTGGAGAGCTGCCTGGGCTAAAGCTGAGGCAAAGACATGGAAACAGGCGGACATGTTGAGTAGCTGTGTATGAAAGTGATTCACAGTGTTGGACAAAATGAAACCGTACTTAAAAGGAAATGCTGGAACAGGAGGGCGAGCTTTCATTCTTCCCGGAGACGACTGATGGTCTGTGTCTTCAGATGATGGTTGTGGTGTAGTGGTGAGATTTTTGTGGGTCTCTTCGTTTATTGTTTGCTCTTCCTCTAAAACCACACCTTCCTCCATCTCCTCCTCCACTGCCTGCTCAGTATCTGGTAAAGTGAACTGCTGTTCCTACGCACAAAACAGACTCAGTTACAAAACAATCACAGGAAAATATTTTTACAGTGTGCTCCACAATAACATAAAAAAAAATTAAAATAAAAAACATTTCTCTATTCTGTAATACAGTCTTAAAATTGCACTCTCTTCTCATAATTTGCTAGTTTATCTAAGCAAGGCCAGACAGTGATTTTTGATTTGTATGTTAACATTAAACCCAAAAGTCAATTATTTGCGAATTTTCCTTGCATATTAACTTACTAAAAAGCAGATTTGTTGAACATTTTTTGCTATTTTCTATATATTGTAATGATATGGGTACAAAAATACTTAAATACAATGATTAAAAAAAACCTACATAAAATTTTGACAATGACACTTATGCCATCAGTTGATACAACCCAAAACAAGAAAACCCTTTTAAAGAAATGTGTAAGTGTAGCAGATAAATATTACCAAAGCCTGGTCCTGCGCTGTGGTGTCTTGGTCCTCTTCAGTATGCATCTCATCTGGAAGACTTTGCTCTATAGAAATACATTCTGTTGATTGTGATAAACACATAAAAAACCAAATATGAAATCCATGCATTTCTCTCTACTTACCATCCACTTGCTGATATGAAGACAGATCAGTGTTTGCTGACATATTCTGGATCTCACAACTCTCCTCATTAGTTACCTCAACAGATGTGTTATGATCCACCTGCAAGATTTGTACAGGTTTACCAGGTGATTTTTGGAATTTTAGACAAGTCGAGACAAGTCAAATCAAACTTCTGCTGATCTATCCTTCATGAAAAGTTGAACAATCAATTACAAATGAAAAATAATGAGTGGTACAGTCCTTTATATCTAAGCAGCTCCAAACTGAACACAGCAGCCAATGTTACAGTGTGTTTTCTTTCCAAAAACAAACCAAAGATCGAAGCTGAAATAAATCGAGTAAAAGCCCAGCCCCATCAGTGAAACTGCTGTGACCATGACCTCTCAGTATCTTTCAGAGCAAATGTCAAGTCCCAAAAACTGCAACTTAAGTCCAGCTTAAATCATGTCATTTAACACCCCTCCTCTAATGCTGATGGAAGTACAGTACCATTGTCTGGTTGAGATGAAGAGAAGAAACATCAAAAGCAGAGTCATTGTCCTCAGTGTCATGACCTGGATGTGTCTCTGGTTCTGTAACAGGCGGCTGTCCAGTAACACTACTGGTAGAAAGAGAAAATCTACCTTAGCTGGGGGTTATGGAAATGTTCTCTTTTAACTACATGACTGACTGAAAGATACCCGTCTGATAGTTTCTCTGGTGAGGAAGAACCGACTGCTGGACCTGATAAGAGAAATCAAATGAACTGTATAAAAGGCTGTCAACATTTAACAAAAGCAGCTTTTCATCATACAAAAGGTTTATCACCAGTGAGGCTGTCCAGCTCCTCTTGTTTCATTATTATTTGATCATCACAGGCCTTGATCCTACACTCAATCTCCTCCTTTTCAGCCTCTATCATGAGAAGACTTTGAGCGAGAGGATTTCTGTGATAATATTCTTTGTACGACTGGAAAGTCTTTCTGTAGTTTGCAATTCTCTCTTCATATGCCTCCCTTTTTGGAAATTGAGAGCAAATGAGTTATATGCATTATGCATTAAAACACAAGAAAATATCCACACTCATTTTAACATACAAGTCTCGGGTGTAGCTGTTTTTTCTGGTCTCCAGTTCTGCTGTAAGGGTCTGCTCATACTGATGAAGAAGATTGAGAGTTGTCTTCATGCTACAATTACAAACATGACACAGTACAATATAAACACCTGTACCACAATTTTTCTTTTGCCAACAAGGATATATATATATATATATATATATATATATATATGCGTGTCACTGATTGATCACAGATTGACCAATGAATATAATTTCCTTTACATTACCATACCTTTTTGCATTTTCTTTGTTATGAGACAGAGTCCTCTGCTTCACCTTAGTGTCCTCTTCAAGGTTGTTGATATTTTGTTTAATTTTTTCAATGTTAGACTTCCTCTCAGCAATGTCAGCTCTGCAAACTGTTGAGAAAAACAAAGCTAATATCTGGCGTTCATTACTTCACATAATTTTTCTCCTCAGATTATTTCCTCCAACAGAAATACATTAAGACAATTAAAGCCTCCATAGTTTTTATACCAATTGATAAGACAGAAGCTTTAGATTCTATATTAAGTTATATTCATTTTCACACAAAGTTGTGTTATTGCACATGCCTTTAATTTGATAGTTGACTTCATTCTTCTTTTGGATGAGCTGTCGTGTTTGAAGTCCTAGGAGACAAAAGACATTTTAATCTTAAGCAAATTCACTCACAAAACTCAGAAAGTTAGTTGCTAGCATTCTCTTAGCTGTGCTAATACCAACCCTTACTGAACAAGATAATCATTTTTAATAGTTTTTCAAAGCTACAGTTTCTTTGAATTTCACATAAAATGTCACAACTTAATTTAACTCACCATATTTACAAAGAAGAGTGTCAATGTCATGCAGTGAAAGTGCGTCGCTCATTTTTGAAGTTATTGAACAGCTAAATGCTAACTTAGCTAGTAGTTGCTAACAGTTGGTTGTCGAAATAGCCGCTTATTTAGGGAAATGTTTGATTCACAATAGGTTTATTTATCCCGGGGAATTTATTAACAAAACGAAACAATAATAATAATAATTTAATTTTTTAAATTTATTTTTAACATGCAAAGAAACAAAATAAAACAGAGCAAAATTAGACAAAAACAAATTAACATTTAAATGAGCAGAATCTATCTTCATCTACATGTCTGTATATAATAATCATAATAATTCTATGACACTAAAGAGGTTGAATTATTGCTTTTTTATCTTGCTATTTGATTATTATTAGTATTTAGCTTCTGGTACTTATATAAAACACTTGAAGGTATTTCCCGTCTTTTTCCCCCCTGCTCATGTGACAGCGGTTAGAGGGCGGGCTTAGTGCTATTCTGGAAAACATTTTACGTAGCGCATCTGTATCGGCGACAACAGCGTTGAGATGCTGAAGCTCTTGCAGTGTATCAGATAAATGCAGTTATTTCTACTTCCCCACAGCATCGTCTGTTTACCCGTACAGCTTGTTGACGGTAAGGCTGCATTTCACCTTTCATTTGCAGTTTAATTCCTAGTACATATTGTTCGCCGGCTGCAGACAAAGAGCGGACATGGGTGGGATTTAAATGGGAGGGGATCAGCTGTGTGAAGAATGGGCTGCTTTGTCGGTTTCAGACGCTTTTATCACATTTTGCAGCATTTCGAAAATCAGCACTATTACCCTGTGAATCACTCAGCATTTCTGTAATAATGTATCTGCAAAGGGAATGGGCTGATTGTAGCTGAGATACTGATACACAGAGGGGGGTCGGTGTGCTGTCATGCAAGGCAACACAGACAACCCCCCTCTTAAATATATCATGCTTTGTGTGTCATCCATCCAGCGCGATTTGTTCTCTGTAGGTACGCATGCCACATACCATTAGATCAAAAATAAAGTGACATTTGGTTGATTTTCTAAGTCAGCATCACATTAAGCCATAGAATCTAGGCCAGCATGAGTGTACACAGAGGATTAAATTATTGCCACTATAAAAAAAACTGAAAGAAATTTAGCTTTTCTCTTTCTTCTCCTGTTTATTTGCTTTTCTCATTTCCCTTTCAGACGTAATTCTAAAACTATCAAACACAATGGATGCACAAGGCTTGGGATGCTCAAAATTCTCCCATTAGTGTCCATATAATAAGAAAAAGTAACTTAAAGTCAAAGCAACTGAGAGCATGGCACAAGTGGAAGAGTCTCAAACTGAAGGGGAGGGCAGCCCCCAGATGATCTCCCTGAGGTCAGACATCTCAGGGAACCATGTGGATGAAGGAGAAACAGGACCATCTCTAAGGAGGAAGAGGAGGAAGAAGAAAGACCCCCGTCCAGAGTCCATTATAGTCTATCGGTCTGACATGGAACGGGTGCCTGGTGAGGAGCAAAACGGAGAGGAAGGAGCAGAGAGGAGCATAGAGGAGGGAGCCAAGTTCCTGTGCACACCAACAGGAGAAGGTGATGTTAGACCCCATGTCTTATTACTGGAGGTTTTACATTGTTTACGTTTTGCAATGTAGTCATGTCTGTGTTGGCCGATGCTTGTTCCTGAACCACCAGTTTTCTATTTTATCACTAAGGAAATTACATGTAGAAAACTTTAGTGTTCTTTTCCAGCTCCTCTGCATTTTTATGCTTTCAAATAAATTTAATAACATGGCAATGAAGTTTATGTTAAGTTGTCAGTTTTTCATTTTTAGTGTCATGTTTCAGCACCTCGTTGTATACTAGTAAGGGTTAGGTATGTAACCTTTTTTTCCATATGACATAAAATATTATATTTGTTTGACATTAGTTTAAGATTATTGCGTTTGTCCTTGTGAGTTTTATGCAGATCAGATCACATTTTATAGCCAGTTCATGCAGAAAACTATGCATTTTCAGAATTCACATACGTTTTCTTGCCAATATAAAGCCACTTAAACCAAAAATGGTCTGCAAATATAATATTGATGAATACAATTCTACAAAGTCTGTAGGTGTGTGCACTGCATGCACTGAAGCTGGTGAGATTTACTGAGTATTAAAAAGAAAATCTTGTACTATATGACATTTTTGGCCTCCTATTAGATAAAGCGAATTTGTTTTGCCATGAATATGATAAAGTTATGTTTGTTTCATGCACATTTAATACAAATGACTAAATCTCAAACATGGAAAAGATAAGTATGATTTATTACCAATATTATGATGCAGGTGATGAAGTATCAACACAAAATAAAACTTTATAAATTTACTTGTGTGAACCAAACTGAGGCACTGAGGGAACTGCTGTTTTTCTTGTTTTATTTAGTAAGTCATTGTCCTGATGTAATTCAGTTTAGTATTTAATAAAGAGAAACCATAAGTGCAGGAGCTTTTTATTTGCCACCACTGTAACTATCTTATTTAATCTCTTAACAGGAGGAGGCTGGAACCTTCCTCCAGACAGCCGTTACGTGACACTGACAGGAACCATCACTCGAGGTAAGAAGAAGGGTCAGGTGGTCGACATCCACGTCACTCTGACAGAGAAGGAGCTGAGGGACCTGGCCAAGTCAAAGGAGCGTTTGGATGCAGAGTGTGAGGCCGGTGAAGGCTCCAAACGCAGCTGCAGCTTAGGGGTGGGCCAGGGACCCCATGTTGTCCTCTGGAGCATCTCCTGTGTTCCTCTGGTGTTCCTCCTCTCCTTCATCACCTCCTTCTACTACGGCACTCTCACCTGGTATAACGTCTTCCTGGTGTACAATGAGGAACGGACGTTCTGGCATAAGATTACAATATGTCCCTTCCTCATCATCTTCTACCCGATGCTCATCATGCCAATGGCGCTGTCTCTGGCCCTGTACTCGGCGGTGGTGCAGATCTCCTGGGCCTTCAGTGAGTGGTGGCAGGCGGTGCGGGATCTGGAGAAGGGCTTTTGTGGCTGGGCCTGTGGGAAGCTGGGCCTGGAGGACTGTTCCCCGTACAGCATAGTAGAGCTGCTGGACTCTGACACTGTTTCGGGCACTCTGCAAAGCAAAGCCCCCAGTGAACTTGCCCAGACGTCGTCAGTGTAAAACCAGGTGTGGAGGGTCCAGAAAAGGCTGAGGTCAGAGTTTAAAAGTATGAGAATCTCATTGAGGCTCAGCACGAGTTGGAGCCCGCTTCACTATACTATACTCTCCACAACAATTATTTAACACTGCCTGAACTGTCCCGATGTTCTCAACTATTTCTAGTACTGTACTGTAAAGCATTATCTTATTCTATATTAATAATGCCATCGGAGTGGATACACTGGGTATTTTTTTACTTTTAGGTTACACTTTCCCTCAGGTCAATAAAAGGCCGTCATCCATTAGTGAACAGTGGTACCACTTTAAGATCTTTTGATACATACAGCCCTCAGTGCCTCCTAACTTTAGTATGTTAAGGTGCCCACCCCAGTACACACACGCACACGAGAGGCCGTAAAGTTAAAACCAAGATTCACTTCATCTGTAAATACCTGTATATTAATGTTAATGATCACTGTGCTGTGCACTATCATCAGAATTGTTTTCAAAGGCAACACAGTTGTGTATGTGAAATCATCATTCACCCACATATGTAATGAAAGATTTAGGGTGAGGATGGATTATCTGCAGGGCCCTAGATGCACATGTTTTCCATATACGAATGTCAATTGGATTATTTGGAAGTTTCATTACAATATGCACCAATAATCACAACATCAGTTAAAGGATTAGGCACCTTATCTCTCAAAGACCTAAACAGTCAATTCATCTACTGATCTAAAATGTTTAATAACTTTTCAACCACTAATCCTATCAATACAATTATATAACTCATTTAAAATACACCTTGTCAGCTCTTCAGCAGCATCATCTATGTTTTATTTAGATGTTCAGAGGCTCTGAAGTAAACATGGAAACACCATATTCTTGCACATCATTGATTCATCAGTAAAACCAGTGTAATTTCATAAATGGAACTGTTGTAGACATTTGTTTTTAGATTCAGTTACTTATACATTTTGTTTAAAAAGTAACTTTTTCTTCAGTTCTCTCTGTTCTGATATAATAATCTTTGAATTCACTCTGGGTTTATATGAACATCTATATGATCAGTAAATTAAATATAGGAAAATACATGACTATCACAGAAAAATAGGAAAGGTTTGAAGTAGAGAAAAAAATCATTTTGAATTCGCCACAAAAATAGGTGAAGGTCTGAGTGTTAAAGTGGGTGCAAATACCGCTGTAATGCCAACTAATACTCAGCTTAAAGGTTATTTCTTCATAGACAAATAAATTTAGAACCTGAGGCCAGAAGGTGTCCCAACATGATTATTTCTTGACCCCTGAGCAAATATAATTAAGATGCCCTGTGCTGCTGCTCTCCATTCTCTGGATGATTCATAATCGGAGTGGACAGAGTACATAAACTTACTCAGAGAATGGGTTGAAGGGGATCGATATGAGTTCACACCTTATTTTACCCTCAGGGCCCTGTAGCCATAATCCAACTATGATTTGAAGCTGTTGTCAGGATGACTGGACAAATCTGGCATTGCTTTTGTGGTTTTTTTTGTTTTTGCTATAATTTTTTATGGTTCTGTATTTATTCAGGGTCCATCAGGTCAGTTGTTTGTAATCATTAAATGCATGTCTTCACAGTTTTGGTGAGGTAAAATGTACTTCTCTTTCATTTTCCTGTAACATTTTCATGCTATTTTTATTTAATTTATTTTGAATATTTAAGTGTTTTGGACTCTTGGCACTTTGAGGTAAGAGTACATTGAGGATTGGTCAGTAACTAAATGAAAGGCTCGACATGGGTTTGTTTACATAGATGAGATGGTTTTAAAGTTTGGGGGATTCAAAACAAAGTAATGGAATTTTATTTTCATATTACACTACTTTATATTTCAGGTGATATCAGTGATTGTCATGTCTGTATGGGATGTTTTCTTGCATTCCACATTACATATGAATTAACAGGATGCAACACAATCAATTACACAACTGAAATAAAGTGTTGAATCTGTACATTGCAAGTATGTGCTATTCTTCCAGTCAATTCTTCATCTGTGTACAGTATTCTTGGTCAAAGAGTGTAGACACATGCAGATGGCTCTCTAGTGATCAGCCAAGTAGTCTGGGGTGGATCTGGGTGGGGTGGATCTGATTAGTGGCACCCTGGTGTTACATTGGCATTAGATGCTTTCTGAAAAAATCCATATACCACCAACAATGCAACGCCACCATGTGCACCAAATTTAGTAAAGAAATGTACTTTCAGGCAGCACCTAGAAACAAAAAAAAAGAAAAAGAAAAGTAACATAAGCTGGACTGACTATTGCTAAAGTAGCACTGTAATTAGTTTAATTATTGGATGAAACCACACAGATTTAAAACACAATATTATTTTATGTTGCTTGTAAAATACTATTAAATGAAATGAACCACAACACTTTACATTAAGGTCTCCACCATGATTTCATTCTTGGTAAGTGTAGAAAAAGCTTTAAAATATTTGAAATATTCATCTCATAAAACCAGAGAAAATTCGATTTGGAGTTTTAACAGAAGAAATCTATTCAATAATCGTCAGTTTATTGACCAGACTAAGACTCCTAGTTTTCCACTAAAAATATCCGATTTCTTTCTGAAATGTGCAGCCAGTCGAACCGCAGTATTATCTGAAACGCTGGAGGGCGTTATTAGTTTGACCTACATTTGATTTATACCAACTGCGGATCTAGTGGAACCAAAGTGTTGTTCACATTTTCTCTCCGGACTTATAACAGAGTGACACCCGCCTGTAGGAAGAGGGAAAATAGAAGATATCAGGGAGGATGGCCGCAAAAGTAAGTTTATTTCTCGTATACTTTTAATAAGGAATTGCACAGATGAATGTGTGTACGTGTATTAAGTTGCACATATTTTAAAATAAAAAGTTTCTGAACTTTAGATTCGGTTTGTTTTCTTTTATTGATCTTTTAGTTAGCTAGCGACATGTTGAGACATGTTGTGACTGAGGCGAACGCTGTCACGCCCCCTATTGAATGTACACAAATGTTAAATCTGCGAAAAATGCTCATGGTATGGTATTTGTTTAGCGTTTGGTCAGTTTCTTGTTTGTGCCCGTTGAATTTAAAGCAGAAGTGTTTGGTTTGTGTAGTCGGCTCTAGTCCTGTGCATGGATGTGGGGTTCTCCATGTCCAACTCTGCTCCGGGTGAAGAGCCTCCCTTCGAACTCGCCAAAAAAGTCGTCCAGAAGTTTGTCCAGCGCCAGGTAAAGATCCACACACTTAGAACACTGACAGAAACAGAAATCATCCAACCACGTTCGCTGAAAATGCTGTTCTGATGCCTTTTTTTAAATACAGGTATTTGCAGAAAGTAAGGATGAAATGGGTCTGGTATTGTTTGGGACAGACGCCACTAAGAACCCACTGGAGCAGGATGGACAGTACCAGAACATCACTGTCCATCGCAACCTCATGCTACCTGATTTTGAGCTTCTGGATGAGATTGCAAATCAGATTCATCCAGAGAATCAGCAGGCTGACTGTATCCAACTGCATGTGAACAGTTGATTTACTACTTATGTGTTCAAGATTCAAGATTTTATTGTCATTATCACAGAAGACACTGAAATGATGTTTGGAGCATCAACGCCACTGCCTGGTTTAATTCAAAAAGTGCCATAAGTGCACCCCCTCCCTCCAGAAAACAAAACAAAACAAAAAAAAATCAGTGCAACTAGTATTTATACTTTTTAGCAGCAGGGCAATGAAAATGAAAAACTGTCAGATACATGGAGATGGTGACAGTACTGCAGCAATGCATGGTCCAGCTGTGCTAAAGCTGTTATTATATTTATACAGTGAACAGTTGCTTAAATATTTGCATAATAAAATGGCACTGGAGTCACCTTCCCTTTGAGATAGGTTACAAGTGTGAGCTATGGTACAAAACACACAATCAGACGACGTAACTTAGTGATGTATGTCTTAATATTGCGGCTCTTGTTACCTTTAGTTTTCCATGTTGAGTGTCTGTCATTTTGAATGTATAGTGGCTGCTTTGGGGGTTGTTATTTTTCTGTAGCGAGGACTAGGCAAATTATTATTTACAGATAGTGATAGTCACCACTATCAGTTACCCAGTTTATCCAGCACACCCTGGTTAATCTGATTGTGTAGCTTTATTTGTAAGGTATTTCATTTTTGAAAGGTACTGTCAAATGTCAGGACTCTTTTCCAACCATTACTCCAAAGAGGTTTAGTGCATCAAGAAGAATGTTTTGAATACCAATCAAAAATATTCAGTTACGATGGAAAATTGAGATTTTGGGCTTGACCCTTTACAGACCAGTTTGTATTGATTAGGCTATTTTTTTGTCTTATACTTTAACTTAATGTTTTCTTGGTGTCTTCAGGTCATTAAACAGACTTAATATTCTGAAATTAAGAACATAGAAGTCATTACATTGTCTTAAAATTGAATTTGCAGTCACACATTTTTTTTATACTTTGATTTATCATCTTTTTTTTTATATTTATATTTTTTCTGTCAGTGTGATATTGTGAGTGTGACATGTCTGATGTACTTATCTGCAGACAACTGGATTTATTTATTTATTTTTACCCATTTCTAATACTAGTTCACCCTAAATCTATACCTTAAATTTGTGACCTACGTACCTTTAGATTCCCCTCGAATGATTGAATAAGAAAGATGTGATTTTCCTAAAACTCTTATTAAATTTGGTTAAAAAGAGTATCTCTGAAACATCCAAAAATAAAACCACATCAAATTTAAGTGAGATGTCCCATTGTGCACTTATATAGTGTAGTGTATTAGAAACTAGAGCCCGACCGATTAATCGGCCGGCCGATTAATCGGGCCGATTATAGGGTCTCGCCGATTAATCGACATCG
>JAPTYQ010000015.1:27652008-27663150 GCA_029814465.1 Ostorhinchus cyanosoma | reverse complement strand
TTATGCAACTGTTAATCCACATCTCCACAATTATCTAATATAAGATTATTATATCCTGTGTAGATCAATGTTCTTATATCATATATCGGCCAATATATCGGATATCGGCCAATCTCGGATATCGGCCGATATATCGGTTATCGGCTTTTTTTTTCCCCCCAATATCGGTATCGGCATCGGCCCCAAAAATCCCATATCGGTCGGGCTCTATTAGAAACCCCATTAGCTACAGCATCTCAGCCATAATTCTTAGTTTAATCCACTAGATGACTCAGCAGTAATTGTGAGTTAAAGATAAATGTTAGGTCTAATTCATGCTTGTCAGATCCTGTTTGTGCAGAGCTCATTGTTTTAAGTTAATGTTGAAAATCTGTTGGCTCCTTATCTGCTGCTCTTCAGGGCTGGATGCTCTGGTTGTCTGCATGGATCTCCTTAAGAAACAAACAGAGTAAGATGCTACTTTTAATAATTATTCCTCACAGAAAACTTACATTTATATATTAATGCCATTTGTGTCAATGCCATTTTTCTAAAATTTTCAGTGGGAAAAAGTATGATCGTCTCGTCATCGTCCTTCTGACTGACCTTTGTACTCAGGCCAGTCCTGATGAACTGGATGCCATTATTGAAAACCTGAGAAAGGCTGGAATCATCCTGCAGTTTTTGTAAGATTCAGGCACTTTTAACGTGTAATTTCAGAGCTAACGTGATCAGTGTGTCGTGTATGTAGAACGTTTATTTGCTGACACATTTGATTTTACTGAATACAAATCTTCCCTCGTTTTGTGTTTTTCCCTGGTTTTGCTTTTGTCTTATTGTAAACTGTTCTGTCTCAGTTTGCCTTTCCCTGCTGGCGATGATGAGGAAGGTGAAGGCGACGGGGAGAGAGGAGGTTCTGGACACCCAGGTGCAGGTAAAGGTCTGTCCAGAGAGCAGCAGCAGGGTCTGGACATGGTGAAACATGTCATGCTCAGCCTGGATGAGGAGGATGGCTTGGATGAAATTTACAGCTTCAGGTTAAAATGCTTCTTTTATTGCCCTGATGGTACATAATTATATTGATGTGTGCCTTTTCTGTTTCTGTTTGGATCTTGCGGTTGTTATTAAATGACAATATGAGTTAAGTTTGCATTCGTTTAACTCTTGTAGGAATGCACTGGAGCAGCTGTGTATGTTTAAGCGTATTGAGAGGAGACCAACAGCTTGGCCCTGTCAACTGACCATTGGCGGCTCTCTGTCCATCCGTATTGTTGGCTACAAAGCAGTAAGTTGACTTTTAGGATGCATCTAAATACATATATCTTCAATAACAAGTAATTTTAAAATGCTGTACATCTGCTGATTGACATGGTTAATTATAGTTTTTTTGAGCATAAAATAAAAAATAATGCTGTCATTTAATGCAAATTTTGTGCTGAACATGTATTGCTTCACTTGACCAGTGCCGCCTTGTCTTTTACGAAAAAGCTGACATTTGAAATGAACCTTTCTTTCACTTTGATCCTGTGTATAAATGATGTCTAATCAACAGTAGTTTAAAGGTAAAGTACGTTCTACTTCTCACTTGTTCTCGTAAATTGAACTATTCCAACTTTGCTTCTCTTCACGCTGTAAACAAGGGAGACAGAGCTGTAGAGTGAATGGAGACAGCAAGCACCAAAACTAGGAAATAAAGCAGCGACAGAAATATAAAAACAGTATTTTCTGATTATTCTCACATCAGTGTTGCTCTAAATTACATAAACTCACCCACACCATCACAAAACTCTTAGAATATTCTAGATGGTAATATAACTGTAGCAAACACTTCATCCTGTCTCTTTTTCCTCCCTCCTCTGTGTCTGGGCCATAGACTGTATAATTAGTGGACAGTGGAACTGAAATGGCTTCCATTGGTTTCTGAACTGCTGCTTTGAAGCCAGTAGGTTGCAGTTTTTTTTGCTCCCCATTTTGGCTTTTTGGAGCCAGAAGTGACTCAGAGGTGAGTTAATATTCAGCTCTAGCTTAACGAATCAGTAAAAATGTGACTTCTCATCAAATATTGTGTCAAGTCATTTTACAGTCTTGTTAGTGGAACCTATCAGCCACAACTGCAGTTACACTGTCTGCCAGGAAAGAATGCATCTTATTAAAATTAACAAACTCAGAAAGTCTGACTCGGCAGGAAAGAGACCTGTCATGCATTGCTGTCAATCAAAGCTTCTATTTACCCTGAAATCTGATTATTAGAGGCTTCAGATAAAATAAATGAGACTGGATTTACTCCTGGATAAAATGATTACTGTAGTATTTTGGGGAAAAGTTCATTGTAGAGTCTGTTGGAACTTAATTTTTGGGCTGAAGTCCTGTCCCTTTAGTCTGGTTGTTTTGAAAGTGAGAAAAATGAACCAGAGACATTTTTATTTGTGTGTTTTAAATTATTCACTGGCTACATGATGCTGTTATTGAGTGGCTGCCATCCAGAAATGCCCCAAATGCAGCAAAATACAATGAAAATAGAAAATAGAGACACAAGTATGGGTCTCTGAAAGTAAACACACATTACAAATTGACAGAGGATCAGCACCGATTACTCTGAGAGATTATTTTGTACGAGTGTATTTTGTTTTTGTGAGAAAATTCGACATACTTTGCCTTTAAAGTCTTGTCAGTGTAGCCAGGGATTTATTATCTAGGAGTTCAACTCATGTCTTCAAGGTGATGGATGAGAAGCTGAAGAAATCATGGATTACAGTTGACGCTCAAACCAATCTTAGAGATGACGTGAAGAGAGAGACTGTCTACTGTCTGGATGACGACAATGAGACGGAGGTGCAAAAAGACGATATAATCCAAGGTAGAAAAAAATTATTGTAAATCAGTATTGTTTCAGTTATGGCTTCAAAATATTCCAGAAAATCTCACCTCTCTGTTTGCAGGTTTTCGCTACGGCAGTGACATTGTTCCATTCTCCAAAGTGGATCAAGACCAGATGAAGTACAAGCACGATGGGAAGTGCTTTGCAGTTCTAGGCTTTACAAAACGGAGCAATGTATACTAGTTTTTTCATCTTCTAAAACCTTGTTAAAAAATAAAACAGTCATAATGAAGGATGTGATAACTTGGACACTTTTTTGGTGTGGGTTTTAATGGCAGGTACTTCGACATCAGTTTATGGGAAATCAAGTCATGAAGGTGTTCGCTGCCAGGGATGATGAGGTAAGAATGGATTAGTCAGTATTTAATTCAATGTTCACACACTGATACCAACCTGCTTCCGTTTGCATCTGCTGGTCTGTCTGAGCAGCATGCAGGAGTGGCACTATCAGCCCTTATTCGTGCATTGGATGAGCTTAATATGGTTGCCATTGTACGTTACGCATATGACCGGCGCAGCAACCCTCAAGTTGGAGCTGCTTTCCCCTGCATCAAGCAGCACTATGAGGTGAGATCACCTACACATGTATTTCCACTTGTGTTGTGTCAACCCTCATAGAACTAACAGCCCCTTTCCTGTGTTCTGTAGTGTCTAATGTACGTCCAGCTGCCCTTCATGGAAGACCTCTCACATTTTACATTTCCTTCACTTGAAAGCAAGAAGTTCGTCCCCACAGGTACATATTTTATTGCTTAAAAACTACTCACACTTTTACACTTCACCGACAGAGTTAACAGATACTTTTAGACAGAACTGAAAATGAAAAGATGCGTTTAGTAATAGGGTCTGTGATCTCTAATCTGTGTTTGGAAAAAGTCAGTAATTTGTGAATTGGGAATGAATTGGAACCCCCTAATGCATGATCACATTTCAAGGGTGTGTCTTGTAATTCACAACCAGACCTGAACATTTAAGTTAAACACATAGCAGTTCTCCACAAGAGGGAGCTTTGTGGTTGTTGACAGACCAGTGCTGCACATAGATCAACCTGCACCACTTCCACAAAAGCAACATATTGTGTTTGTTGTTTGGACGACGGGTCTAAACATGCGACTGTTGCTTCTTACAGGCAGATGCTGCAATTTTAACGCTGCTGTAACATTTCTGACCTCTTTCGCACCTGGACTGTGGAGACGTGTCAGCATTTCTACTTTAGCTCTGAACTGCTGCTGTTGTTAATTACTGGTTTATATGTGGCACAGGTTCAGAAATGCAGGTCTTCAACTGCTGTCTCTGGAGATCCACAATAGGATTGTTTTTTTTCTTTTTGGCTGTGCTTTGCAGTGGTTTACATTACTCACACTGTTAAGTGAAACATAAGCCAGCATCTTCGGTGAGTGATGAGAAGCTAATCCTTTTGTTTTATTTGATTTCATCAGAGGCCCAGTTGTCTGCTGTGGATTCTCTCATTGACTCCATGATGCTGGTGGAGGAAGATGAGAGCGGAGAACAAAAGGACATGTTTAAAGTCCACCACATTCCCAACCCTGCCTTCCAGAGGCACTTCCAGGTATTACATTTCACTTTATTTGACACAACAGTTAACTCTGCTGTCTGTGTGCTTAGACAGTTAGCAAAGTTTTGGAGGAATTGAGTATTAAACACCTTTTCATGAGATGTCAAAAGTTTTCATTTAACTGTTTTAGTTTCCCTTAGTCACTCTCTCTCATGCCCCTTTTTTTCCCTAAGTGTTTGCATCACCGGGCAGTAAATCCTGGCACCCCTCTTCCCCCCATGGAGCCATGGCTGAAGGCTGCTCTTGAGCGGCCTGAGGTAATAAGTGAACGCTGCCAGGCTCCACTCGAAGAGGTGAAGAGGAAGTTTCCTCTTACAGTAGTGGAAAAGAAAAAAGAGCTGAAGACTAGCGCTCAGATCTTTGGCAAAGAGTAAGTTTGGGTTCAACACAACAGCAGCTGAATATCATGGATGATCTGATTAGTAATCTGTAACCTTTCAATGATTATATAAAACACCTGCACATTATACATTTATACAGTCTGTATAATGTGCAGGTACATTGAGTTTTGGTAATATTAGATAAAATACAAGAGATATCCATATGGATGGGGTTTCTCTGATGACTAAAACTAACTCTCCCTCTTTACTGTTTGCAGCACGGGGGAGCCAGATGCCAAGAAGGCCAAAGGAGACGAAGAGGAAGAGGACTATAACCTGGCTGACATTGCCGAAGGCTCTGTTACCTCGGTGAGAAGCACAGCAGCTGGTTGCTGTAATAATCCTAGAGAGATAAGCTCTTTGTACAAAAAACCCCAGCCATTTCATGTAAAGTGCCTCACCACTTGTTCTAACAGGCACTTAAAAATCCATTTTAACTCAGTCCTCACTTACTCTAATTAAACTGCTGTAGGTGGGAAGCGTGGATCCGGCCCGAGACTTCCGGACCCTGGTCAAACTGAAGAGCCTTCCATTTGGAGAGGGTGAGATTTGTCCTGGTTTACAAGCAAAATGTCGCCATAAACATTTTGTCTAGTTTGTATCATAAACTGTCGTGATTCATGTTAAGCCCAAGTAATTGTGTTTATCTTTTTTGTTTGGTTGTGGTGACCCCTGCGTCCTTCCCAGTATGTCAGCAACTGACTCACAGGATAGAGCAGTTGCTTAGCAACAAGAACACACACTACTACATGAAAAGCATCACCTGTATCCAGGCTTTTAGAGAACAGTCCGTTAAGGTAAATAAACATTCACCATCTTCCATTTGGGAAATGAATGATGCCGAGTGTCTCTGTTGTAGGAGTCTGCGTGAAATAATCTTGAAATATCACACCACTTAGTTTTGGCTTTGCCATGGAGATTATGAGTCAACTTGAGAAGATTACAATGCGTCTGTTTCGTTTCTCCCAACTTGAACGGTGGCCAGTTCTTGTGTGAATATGTGTGTGCGCTTGAAGATAATGTGGATGACTGTGAGGTTTTAGAAGACTCAGATGTATTTTGAATGTTTTAATCTTTCCTAATTCAGCTGGGGAATGCTGATCTGTACAATAGCTACCTTCAGTCCCTGAAAAGGAGCATCCCAAACAGAGGGCTCGAGGTCTTCTGGGACCTGCTTGTTCAAGGTATGATAAGCCTCTTTGCTCAAGGCTTCAGGATTTTCCCCCCACCTTTTTCCTCCCTCGAGATGACATGAAATTTTTATGCAATTTCTGCAGTTTGGAATTAGTAAAAGAAGAAAAACATATTTCTCGTGCTTTAACAGATGCTGTGACTCTGATTAGCAAAGATGAGGTCGACGGAAGCACTGTATCCAAAAATGAAGCTAATCAGGTGATTAGAAACTAAAATCACGTATTCCCATTAAATTCAAGGTAATGTTGACTAACCTTACCTACTTTATCCTCAGTTTCTGGTTACGGATGAGAAGAAAGAGGAAGTGGCTGCACCAACCACCGAAGACACTGGAGACGTTGACGATTTGGTTTGTGATCTGTATTTTTATGACAGCTCTGTTCTGGTCTAAAATACTTGACTTTCGTCACTAAAGCGTTTAAAGCTCTTTTAATGTGTAACTGGGGGATTTATATCTGTAACTGATGATTTGTCAGGAGAGTTGTGATGTAAACTATTCAGTGTTGCGTCTTTTCCCTTCTCTTCCTGTGCAGCTGGACATGATGTAAGAAAGGAAGCAAAGGGAGCGTCGGCAGTGGACACGCAGAGAAATGAGAAGAATGCAATCTTTCAGCACAGCCAGACCAAACCACTTCAGCCGTCCATTGTTCTGCCTCCCACTCGGAGACTCTTGATACTTTTGAAACTGTTAATATTGAACATCACAGAGCGTAGTTGTGTATAACTGATTAGAACAGTATGAGAGATTACTGTTATTTCTAGAACTGAGAATTAAACATGCAATTGTGGAATGTATCGTGTCAAAATTACAAATCTCCTTTGAGTTGTTTACTAATTCAGCAGGGAGGAGGATTGAAAACCAGTTCCAGTTGAGAAATCGTATCCCCTTGAGCTCGTCAATTTTGTTTATCAATGCTGGCATGGTTTTCTGACGAGAGCCGGTTGCTCTGTACACTCACCATACACATTATGCAAGGGCAGCAAAGCCAGAGCTCAATGTTTGTAACAGTAGTGAGTGTTTAACTAAAAGATACTAAAACTGCTGTGTTAACTCTGAAAAAATGTAGAGGCCGACTTCTTTCCACTCTGGAAATTGCACTCACACTGATAAACAGAATTAATAACCGCACTGGTATTGATACAATTGTGCCAATTCCCATTCTTTCTGGTTCGATAGAGCAGGAGCTTTAAATCTGAAGGGTTATCTGCATCAGATAACTTCTGGAATTTACAGAAAACAGTAGTGAAGTGTCCAACAAACTGCAGGTTTATTGCCTTAAAAATCTGTGAAACTTCATGGTCAATTAAGAAAAGCTTGACTTGTATTTGTTTAAGAATACTGAGGATGAATACACTTTTCCTTACAAATGTAGTAAAGCAGTGGTGTCGTGCACACTTAACAGTGCAATAGCAGAATCATAATAAACCAGTATCATGTTTAGATGCCAGTTAAGCAACAGTAGCACCAATGCAAATCGGTACGTCCATATTAAGGGTTGTTTCTCTTTAACATACCCACTTGACGAATCTGTCAAACAACCTAGAACCTGGTAGACCAGAGAAGTCTACTCCTTTGAAGATGGCGTACCGGTCACCCATTGTCAGCTTCAGTAAGACTTCTTGATCAACGTCACTTCTTGGGGCAATCACCGTGGAGACGACCTGTGCCCTGCGCATGGCACTGATGGCCTCGTCCAGGTTTCTGTTGTCAGTGATGCCATCAGTTATGAAAACAAATGAAACTTCTGCATTGTGTCTGGTTTCACCTTGGGCCAGTATGTTGTTGATGGCATGGAAGATGGCAGAACCAAGATTAGAGGAAGAATCTAAATATCGCAGTTGCGCTAGGCCTCTAGCGATTACAGCGGGGTCATGTGTGAGACGGAAGGCGATGAGGTTTTCATTTTCTTTGCCATACTCCATTAGTGCTAAGCGAGCTCGCATACGATCGTCCCTTTTCCGGGCCAGGCCCAGTCTGTCGGCCACTTTCTGCACAAATTCACCTACACGCTGGAAGTTGTCCATCCCCAGTCGCTCTGAGCCGTCAAGTAGAAACACCAAATCCACAGGCCGGTGGACACATGGGGCCACATCAGGTTCTGTAAGAGCAGGGAGTCAGTCAGCCCAAACAAACTGGTGAAAAAGGATTTGATGTTATTTTAACCGTCAAATCTAGATTCACATCTAAATTTAAATTCTTCCCAAAATCTAAAATGATCAAAGTGATGTTTTATGTCCTATTAACATAACAATTGTCAGAGATATTCCTGACTTCCCTTGTTTCACTGAATCATCTGTGACTGAGGGCTCACATCACTGCGTTTATAACTGTATTTGATCAGGACGAAGCTCAATCAACAGAAACAGAAACTTGTAAATGAGTCAGACTTAGCCAGCGGGGCTTGATTTTCATCTTTTGCCCCTGGGCTGATGTTTAAAAGGCAGTCTATCAACACACAGTCTTAATTTGGCAAGTTTCTAAATATTATTTACAGAAAGGTTCATTTTTACAGACAATCCAAATAAAACAGTTTTTGCAAGCTACTTATTAAACCATCCATTCCATAAAATACATTAATATACTAGTTTAGATCTTTAACTGCACTCTGGGTTTCCTGTAATTAATTTGTATTCTTGATCTCATTCTGTATTCTAGATCTCCTTTATTCAGGATCCTCTCCTTCTTATTACCACGCCCCCCAAAAGGGAGGTAAGGGGTATTAATAATAATAATAATGGATTAGATTTCTATAGCGCTTTTCAAGCCACCCGAAGCACTTTACATTATTGATCCATTATTCAGTCGCCCTCACATTCTCCCTCTGGTGGTGGTAAACTACATCTGTAGCCACAGCTGCCCTGGGGCAGACTGATGGAACTGATTGTTTTTGGTTCGGTTTGTTTGTTGACACTTTAGCAGCAAAACCATTGGTTCAATTCATACCAAATTGCATTTATAGATTTCTAGACACCCAGAATAGACGCCGTCACATTTTGGGAACGGTAGGCCAAACTCGACATTTTTGAAGATTTAAAAAAATCTTCCCTTTTACTTAAAATGGGTGAAATACATGTGAGGGGCGGGGTTTGTTGTGCCTGGCACCACTTTTTTTTAATTCTGAATATGAATCTGCTTTCTAGATCTCATTCTGTATTCTGGAATTCATTTTTTTTTGTTCTGGATTTTACTCTGTATTCTGAATCTCCTTTGTTTAGGATCTGATCTTATTCTGTATTTTTTCTTATTTTTTTTAAATTCTGAATCTCATCTTATTCTATATTTTCCATCTTATTCAGTATTCTGAATGCTATGCTGTACTCTGGGTTTTGTCCACATTTGGGATATTTTTGTCGTCTTGACTTAATCTCCTAATTTCTACACTCTGGTGTTCAAGCATCACAACTATACCAGGTACAACATCATATGGTTTGAGTGGAGAAATCTCAAAAAGCTTAGGCCTTATAGTGGATTTGTTGTCAACTCCATCTAGAAACCACTCTTACCGGTTTTGCAGGAGAGATCTGGGCACACAGTGATCGGGTCTGGAGGGGAAATAAAATAGTTGAGGTTAAATTCACAAAATAAAAAATGCCTGATAACAGTAGGCAGTGACAGGCTTACCAGGACAAAGCCATTGCTCCATTTTGATTAGGACATTTTCAGCCATTAGCTCAGAGTATCGCTTCATTTCAGTGAAGCTCTCATTCTTTTTACATGCTATTGAGAGCAGTATCTCAGTTTGCTGCGCTTGTCTGAACATGTCACCGACTCCGATGGCGTTCACCACCACATTGTCGCGGTTACAGAGGTAGTTGTACAGGTTCGTATCGTCCCGTGGATCGGAGCGGCCGTCTGTGATCACCACAAATGACACTTTGGCTTTGCTCCTCTTGGTGTCCCTGATCAGGTTGTCATAAGCAAATTGGAGAGCTGAGGGGGTGAAGGTGCCGCCAGCAATCCACTTCAAGTTCTTCACTGCTGTTTTAAAGGCAGATATGGAGTTGATTTTTGGGTCATCGAGACGGATGGCCTCAAATGTCCCGTTGTGGCTGTATTGTACAACTCCAACTCTTGTACCTGGATGAGAAACAGGATGAACATGATGAGCATTTTTTAAAAATTTTATATTGTGAGCAAGTTCCGTGTAAAACCAAACAATAACGCATTAGGTCAATTTGTCTATTCTGAGAAGCAAATCATACAAAACTTCCCCTTCAAGTACAATTCAATGTCCACACATGTGAACGCAAGAGTGAGTTGCTGATCCATGTTGCCAAACTGTATTTTTTTATTTGTTAATTAGTATCTAAAATGTAAAAAGATCTACAAGTCATTTCTTTAAAACCTTTTTTTTTAGTTTTCTTCATCATTGTGATGCTTGTTCAACACAATGTAAATGCATTGTGTTGCCATCATATATGTATGACTGGGCTATTAGTTATTTGCAGATGAACAGGTGTACCTAATAAAGTGGCCAGTGAATGAAAAAAAATGATAGTATATGGTCAAAACACAGTAATGTCCTGTCAGAGATTGAACTTTAATTGATTGCCATTCCAACATTTTTTTCAATATAAAGTAGCTCCTTGTTTTGGATAATCCCTTATGGTCCAATTAAGACAAAAATGAATTTAAGAGTAAAAATATGGGTCATTTAGCAATGCTAATCTGTCAAATTGTCTCTAAAATGTCCGGTCAGAGAGATTTTGAATACCGTGTTTTGACCCATGGTAAAAACATCTTTTATGGAGAAGAAAATATCAACTATCACAAAATATCATGTCCCATTTTTTCCCTAAGTCTTAAACACATGATGGCTATTATAATTGAAACATATTTTATTGAAGCTGGTCCACTTCAGATTCAATTTCCAAAATTTCACCTGTACAAATGTGTTGTTTTTGCACCATTTGGGTCACTTTATAAAAATATTTCAAGTCATTTGGGGTTTTGTTACTGCTGTCAAGTCATCATGTCAGGCATCATATACCCTATAAAATATAAACAACATGTGAAAGTATCCCTTATTTAATTTATCCATATCATGATTTATATTATTGTGCCCCCCCCTCTCTCTCTTTCTTTTCTTTTTTTTCCCTTTCTTTGTTATGTTTCATGCTTTGTGGTAGTTTGT
>JAPTYQ010000015.1:27601113-27616962 GCA_029814465.1 Ostorhinchus cyanosoma | reverse complement strand
AGCATCCTCAGTGAGGTTCAGGTCTGTAGTGACCAATCCATGTGTGAAAATGATGTCTCATGCTCCCTGAACCACTCTTTCAGAAGCCTGATGAGTCCAATGAATCCTGGCATTGTCTAATATTCATGCTCTCCAGCAAACGGATGATTGTTTTAGAAATGAGAAGCTCCTGACTGCATCAGTTAGTGTTAAATAACTTGTTGGAGCAGAAACATATTAATCACTGCAGTAATTATCCAGTGGAAGCTCTTACCTATTTGTGTAGTTAAATCCAGATGAAAGAGTTTTTTTACCTAGTAATGTTTAAGTGTCACCTGAACGCATTAATATTCAAAAGTGTTGTGTTTAGATTTAGCAACATGTGTTTTGACAGGGTTTCAGGAAAAAGTCCTCCCACAGAAGAGCCATGAGAGTCCCATCCCAGATTCTGACAGCAGCCATGTGCAGTGTGCTCAGCCATATTCTCACGAAGCAATAAACTCATTCTAAGGAACAAATGAGACTTTTATAATCTCTCACAGAGAGCCTTAAGCTCATTGAAATATATTTCTTGTCTTGCCATATGAAATGAGAAGCCTCTTTGGGTTCTGGCCTACAGTTTAAAAAATGATTTTAATAAATTCAAAGCAAAGCCTTTTTGTATAGACGTGTCTTCATCTAAGGGGGCCTGAGCACTTGTCTGCAATGAAAGAAAAAATAAATTAGCCAAGCCTGTCTGCTGAAAGAACGCTCTTCGCCAAGTTAAAGCATTTGATTTCTAAGGTATTGTTGCCCCTCTGCGAGTATCTTCTATCCTTGTCAACCCTGAACATGGCATAGATATTGTAATGAGAAATACAAAACTCAGTGAGTCTCCAGATTACTGTGCCATGACATTATTGTGCTGACATTCCTGACAGACGGAGAGGCACCCTGGTTGAGGAGAAAGAAAGGGAACGGGGAGATGGAGGAGAAAAGGCCCATCTACAGATGGCCAGGGTGGGAGTGTATTGGCAGGAGCACCAGAACACTTCTGCCACGTCCAGTGGGACTCAGACCACTCACTGTGACCGGTCTGATCGCAGCCAAGAACTGAAACCTAGATCACTCCAGTACAACTGAGGCTGGAGAGAGAGAGCAAGAGAGCTTGATAACAACCGTGGCATTACAGCCCACACATACATAAAGTGATAACTAAATGCCTTTTTGATCAAACAGTGATGATAATTAAAAAAACCCACAACAGAACAGTGTAGCCTATTGTATTAAAATATGCCTTTGATAGTCATCTTTGCCATTCAAATTCTCTGTGCTGTATTAAACACCTTCAAAAACACCTCACTGAACTTAATTTTCTCCTTTTAGAATAGATTCAACTCCGGTATACACAATGTCATGAAACTAAATTAGAAATGGCTATTCACATTTCTTCTAGGGATTGGAATCAATGCAAGTCAACTCTATTAACTCGAGAAGGAAAACTGCAATAATAAAGTAGCTTCCACAGAAACTGAATAGATGCAAATTTTTTACAATGGCCAATGATAGTGAGGGTCCCAAGCATTTCTTTTATGAAACGATACAATACTGCAGTCATCAGAAAAACAGCCTCGTATGTGCAATTCAAGTTAATTTAATGAATAAGAGGAAAAGAGGTGGAATCACTGACTAATGAAATTGAAGATCGTAAAATTTTCAATTTACTGACCTATAATAATCAATGCAAACCATATGCCACTGCTTATTTTACGGGGATACTTTGGCCTAGAATGATAGATAATGACAATTACAAACTGAAAATAAGATAACAATGTGGGGTATTTAAATTTATGACATTTTAGCTCCCTTATATACATTTTTGCTAGACTAAATAAATTTACATGCTTATATAACATGTTTATATCCCATTCCCAGCAAAAGCTAGATGAGCCATCACAGTGTAATACAAGGAACATAGTGCCTCAGTACTGTGGAGCCATATAGAAAGAATGATGTTAACTTGACCCCTCAAGGCTTCTCATTGTGCCTCAGACAAACACAGTGTGCAAGTGCATTATCTGTGTTATGATTTAGGAAGGAAAGCCAACATTTTTTCTTCAGCAGCAGGGACTCACACATTCTCAACATGCAGCCAAAGTGAAGACAGGACAGTAGACGCATCAGCCCCAAAGGGCACTTTAATATAATAGTGCATGACACTCTAGGAAACGATCGCTCACATGTGGGAATACTTAATAGCTTTTTAAAATGTTTTTTGAATATTAAAATAATTTGTATGCTGCCACAACTACCTCCTGACAAACTACACAATCACAGGATATATCAGAGGAATTGCTCAACTATGAAAGTACAAAAATGCTCCTCGCAGAGAGCAGGCCACAGTGTTTTCTACAGCTGACCTAATACTGATATATGGCTCCAGTTAGCTGTAGAAGGAAAAGCAGATTAAAAAACTGAGCTGTTGGGGTAAAAGGCAAGAATTTATGTAACTTGATGTGTATCTGATACTAGCCAAAATGTTCATAATTAAATTTTTTTGTCTGACTAAAATAACCATACAAGTTGCTGTTTGTTGTAATCATTCCTTCTCTCCACAGCCTGACTTTAATGCAGATCAAAAAATCTCAGATTTGCCTGCAGCTCTTCAACCCAAACAAAGTGAGAGACAAAACACATTCATGTTTTTAATCTGTGTAGTTATCTTGGTACACTGTTATCCAACGTAACTTTAGATTAAAGTGTTCCCTTTATGTTTACAGTGTTTTGCAGTAGAGGGATTGCAACACAGGGGATCCAGCTGTAACTTCTGGCCAGCTCCTGGCTTCATATTAGATTTCCCTGAACTTTACGATGCCATTTTACTATTTTATCCCTTACACTTACATTAGAGTCACATAAAAAGGATTGTGCATGTCCATTAAGTACAGGGTGAATGATTATAGGAACCAATAACACTTACATATGAGTGTTGGGTAGCTGTTTATTGCATTTTAGGGTGTGATATTAAATCAGAGTGTAATCATTTTTCCATGATTGCCTCTGTCAAACATTAAAGACCCATCTGAAGTTGGATTCCTTAGGAGAGCCTTGCCTCTTGGTTCATTCTGTACTCTGTCTTGAATATCGTAGTCTTGGGAATGGAAGTGTTTTGGAGGTGAATTGTCAGATCAGATACTGCCTCCCTTGGTCAATGTGACATCCTGGAGGCTAAAGGAGAACAGAGGATAACTAATGTCCCCACTGCCTGTATCACACAGTGACACACACAGTCCACTCATCTCTCTTTTCAACTGGAGCTGCATTCTCCTTGCACCCATTTACACCTCAGCAGATCCATATCTGGATTTCACCCAAACCAACAGAGGAGACAACAGGGAAGGGAAGGCCGGAGATTGATAAGAACTTGCATAATGATAAGAAGGCATAAAATCAAGTGCTATTGACTTGCTGCGATGTCTCATGAAAGCACTGATGAGTTGGAGGAGGCCATGGGAAATACTGCAAAATTCAAAGACCATAATTTGTATGCACTGCAGTGTGTGCTGACTATCTGTAAAGTTTACAAAAAACAATGATGAGACCTTGTCTTCCTGCTTCATAACTAGACCCCATGTCAGTAATAATTAAGAAGTCTGGGCTCAGAGGTGGAATGATGTACAAAATTGCTCCTGAAGTAATTAGTTGATGAAACATAGATTATAGGCTATACACAGTGCAATGACCATTAAATGATACAGTAAATCTGCTGCTTGAGTAAAGGAAACCAATCTCAAAGTTATGTTCTACACCTCAGTTATCCTGCTTTACTTTTACCCGGCCCTCTTCATCTCCATTACCAATTGGTGAGGTGTGTCACATTCGCCAATGAGCTCTCAAAGGCTCTGTCAAACAGTGTAACTAATGTGTCTGCAAATTGCTAACAGTCTGCTTCTGTGTTGCAATTTAATATTATTTATTGCAGCCTACCTTGGCCATCTTCTTTCAGATTTTTTCTCTCCTGATTGATGTAGTGTGACATTATCATCAATATGGTCCCAAAGGCGGAGGCACACAGTGTGATTAACTTAAAGGCTCTTCCCTTCTGTTCTACACACTTTTTACTGTTTCCAGGTGGTGTGTGAGATCAGTGGAAGGAGAAGGATTATTTGATTTTTTTTTCATGCATGTAATGCTCTGAAATGAATTCACAGTGTCTGGCTATAATGAGTCGTTACTGCATCTCTGTGTATCCTCCACACTTGTCAACCATGGGGACAAGGTCTTTCATTATCCTCCCACTGCTAGCTACAGCTGTCTTTTCAAGCCATTCAAAGTGATGAGTGCTGGATGCAGAGGGATCCTTACACTGAGAGCTCTCCAAGACACTGGGAGTGGGATTTCTCACAGGAAAAGAAGCTTGACCTGTGAATCATCTTGCCATCAGGACAAAGGGGTTTCTGGAATTCTATCAGCAGTTGGGCTGAAGCTAATTAAAATGAGGTGGGAGGATTCATTTTAGCTACAACTGTTAACAGATCAAATGTGTAAGGAGGATTTTTAATGGAATGGCTCCTGGAAAGTTCCTACATGTCTGGAATGGATTGGATGTTTCTTTGACTTACATGTTCTGGTCCCTGGAAGCAGATCCTGCACACAGGGGTCCTGAAGCCACTTTCCGTGTAGCTGGTGAGGGAGAACCTCTCCTCCAGTTTGCCCTTAGAGCAGTCATCAGAGGAGCTGCTGCAGCCGCGCAGGGCCGCCGACAGCTCTGCAGCATCCACCCAGCCCGACACTGACCGCTCTCCGCCCGGTGACCCGGTGGCTCCCGCTGCAGGTGGAGCAACCCGGTCCCCTGCGTGCTGGTGGCTCCGAGTTAACGTATTGTTGTTGTCGGGGACGGTGACGCCTGTCTCATGGCTTTCGGTAGCTTGGCTGCTCATGGGGGTCAGCGGAGGCAGCGGTGTCGGCGGTGCCGGTGGCCCGAGCAGGAGCACCCTCAGGTCACCGAGCAAGACGCAACAGCGGCTCTTCAGCATGCCCTGGCTGCGCAGCATCAGCCTGTCTCCGGCCAGAAACTCACAGCACCATGAAAAGGTGCAGGAAGAAAACAGCATGTACTGTACGTGACCCCGTCATAAGCAAACACTTCATATGTCGTGAGATGTCGCAGGGGCAGGAGCGGAGCGTTCCGGTGCTTGATGGGATTTTGTTTTTAAGTTTTATTTGTTGATATCCGTCAATTCAGATTCAGTCTCTTTTATTGTCTTCCAAAAAGGACGCAAATCCAAAAGGCAAATACATCCCATTGATGCAAACAAGTGTCTGAAGCCATTAAGTTCAAGAAATGGAACAGCTAAAAGAGGAAAGTCAAATGTTAGATTGATAGGAATATGCATTCAAGTAATAAGGCTACGGGCCGCTCACTCAGTGTCCACTGTCATTTCACCGCCTGAATAGTCTGCCTCCTCTGTTCAACATAAACTATCTAGACAGGCTTCTCCCCTCAGATTCGCGGCGAGTGTAAAGAACAAAAATAAAATCCGCCTTCTGGAATACAAAACCAAATGCCAGGGTTCAGTCTTAAAAATGGAATTATTCCAATAACAACAACAACGAAAGCCACGTTTTACGTTCAAGTCATCAGAGCTCACAGTATCTGTCGATGTCTTGAAAGGATTTTAAAGAAAATCAAGTCAATCGACGCCGTGCCATGTTAGGAAGCGAAATCTGCCTTACCTGGCGAGCTACACCGATTTCTATACGACTCACAGTTTGAGGATTTTTTCATGGATCCCCAGCCAGACTGCAGGTCGCTTGGCAAGTCTGTGTGAAGCTTACATCCCCATTTATCGAATTTCCATGTCCGAGGGACGAGCCAAAGGGTTTAAATCCGAGCGTTAAAATCCAACGCGATTGTCGGACTGTCCTGCTCTAGGTGAACGCGTCCGTAGCCCGGTTTCTCCTGTGATCATTGGCTGCTGAATCGGTGCTGCAGCTTCAGCACCATGATTCCTGGGACAGCTCCCAGACGCCGCACGTCACCACCGCACAGTGATGCAAGCAGCCAACTCAATACTACAACTGAAACACAATACATCACACTGCAAATGTTTGGACTCACACACCGATAATGATACCATATTGACACGGCACAGGAAGTCAGTGTTGAGAATAGGATGTTACTGCTTGTTGTCATGCAAAGTGTAAGAAAAATCAGACGACTATCAGCCGCTTATCAACATTTAAACAATTGATTTAGTCCACACAAGAAAACAAGCAAACAAAAAATCTATTGTATTATTAGTCTAAAATAGTATCATTTATCATGGGTGCGCCACCACAGGAAGCAGGTGACCATAAAAAAAATTAATTGAGCTCTAATGTTATCTGGTCCTGATACTTTTTAAGTTGATTGCATAACAAATAAAATATGTGTAGTACTGTATCTAGCATCATAGTAGGAAAAAAAATCATGATAAAAATATTTAGTATCACATCATGATTTCTCCAAGTGAATTGTAATTATTTTATCTAGCTAAATATGCATCTATTCGTTTTTTAAAGGTACTGGGACAGGAAATTCCACTGAGGGTTTTAGCTGACATTATATATATATATATATATATATATATATATATTTATAGAGAGAGAGAGAGAGAGAGAGAGAGAGAGAGAGAAAGAGAGAGAGACTATGCAGATATACATACTGTGATTGTCACAATTATTGTTCTATTGCCCAAACATACTTTGACTTGGACATAACACAACAAATATACTGTAAAACATATAAGCTAAAGATATGTTTTACATATCTTTAGCTTAGACTATTGGTAGTGATCCATGAAATGTATTCAACATTTTAATGTATCTATACTACCTGTTTCATACAATAAACAATACGGTCAGTGTACAAATCTTAGTAAAATACTCTGTTACCAGACTAGATATCTAGGGGTGGAAGAAGTATTCAGATCTGACATTTAAGTAAAAGTAAAATGAGACAGTACTCCAATACTTGCAAAAGTTCTACATTCAAAATCCCAATAAAAATATGTATAAACAGCTAATCAGTAAAACACTGATGAAGAGTATTCACTATGTACTAAAGTTGTTCTTGTCAGTGTTTTAAAAGCTATATGATAATTTTGGGCTCTCAAAACAGCCACTTAATTTCCTTGAGGTTCCTTTGAAAAATATTGGAAATGAAAACACAATTCAATGGAGACAAAGGGGATTAAGAAAATTTATTCTGTAGAGTATCTAAAGCTGTCACACAAATGTAGTGGAGAAAAAAAGTATACAGTATATGGCTCTGAAATGCAGTAGAGCAGAATTATGAAGTTGCCAAAAAAAAAAAAATGGAGACAGTCTAGTAAAGTATAATCAGGCTGCAGAACATCTCTACTTAAATACAGCACTTTTGGAAGTTATTTGCACCACTCTAGATATGACATAAAAATTGTGGAATAAAAAGTTGGCTAGATTTTCCCAGAGTGCATGCAATGAAGTAGAAATGGAAATATTTATATAATGCAGCTACAAGTACACCTCAAAATTGAGCACAGAGCTTGAGTAGATTTTTCCACCACTGATAAAAGCTAATGCCAGCTTTTGAGAAAGGTAAGAGCATTTCAGCAGGGCTGGGCAGAAAAGACAGATATATGGGAGAAAACTTTGCCTATCTGTAGGTCAGAGTGGCTGCATGGAGTGACTGAATAATTGTAATGATCACCTGTGGCTGTATTCCCGCAGCCAACAGAAGTGTATTCGTTTTGTGTTAAAATTTATGTAAGACTGTAGTCAGGTTAGCTTCCACGCTGCGAGCACCGCCAACAGTGAACTGACCCATTAAACCTGGAGTTGTCAGTCCTGCTGCTTTTCTATTTCACCCACCACAATAACTTATGCCAAACGCTATTTGCAAGTGATTGCCTCAACACTGACAGATAAGTAGGCTAGTGCTTTACTAAATAAACCAAACAGGTCAGTTGGTCAGAAAAACAGAATCGGGCAAATTAAATCGACACGAATTGAAAATGAATGTTATAATTTACAAACAATTCTAATAATGTTTTAAGAACCATGACCCCATTATGGAAAGTACAGGTCAAAGAGGAGGCCTTAGCTGTGTCTACACCTGAGTCATTCTATGGAAATATCCATTTTTCTCTTCAGACTTTAACAAAAAGTATACTATTTCAACAATTGCACCCTTTTGAATCCACAATTTGACAATATTTACTTTATAATATTCTCTGGAGTTGTCACTAGTGTTATCATTTAACAAAAATCACAATGTTTTGAAAGAGAAATCACAATAATGATCACTTTGGACTTCCTTATACATATTTGCACTTTAAGAATCTGCTTCTAAACAGAACCGAGGTGCTAAACTGGTTTTCATTGTTCCTGTAACAGTGAAAATAAAGATCTATTCTATTCTATTCTATTCTATTCTATTCTATCTACATGACACGACAAATGATTAAGTCGTGTAAGACATCCATAACCTCGTCTTTTCCCCCTTACCACAAATGTTATTTACCTCATAATTTCATGTGAAGCTTTTAGTTGAAATACTCACTTTAATACTTTAAAGCTAAAGTATATAAATCCTCTGCTAAATTTGTAATTTTCTTTTTCTTTTTTAATCACAATAACACATAAAATAACGCCCACCTCCACGTGCCTGCATGTTTTTCTACGTCACTTCCTGCGCGGCAGACTGAACATGCCAGAACAAGTTGACAACTAGCGTCTGAGGAGTTTTATCCGTTCCGTTGGTTTTAAAATCGCATCTAGCGTTCTTAGATTACACTTACATCTATCACACCTTGTATGAATGAAGACTTGCATATGTCTAACGTCAATCGGATCTACGTGTGATATTTTGTTTCAGTTTTTTACTGTTGTTGTCCGAGTTAGCTTCATTAGCTTCGTTAGCAGGACATGCTGAAGTGTGTATCCAAGCTTTAGCTACACGTAATTGTGGTACATTGTTGAAGTACTTCACGTGTGTCTAGATGGGTAAGTGCGTAGTCAAAAATAAGGTGTTTTCTGTAGATCTGGACTTGGCTGGTGACACCTGAATTAGCAAATAATTGGAGCAGCAATCAGGCGTTAGCAGCAGAAAACTTCATCATTATGTCTAATCAGCTGACTGCAGAGCAACAGCGAATGATTGAGGAAAACAGGCGAAAGGCTTTAGAGAGAAGAGCCCAAAGACTTGGATTAGCAAACGGCACAAATGGACCGAGGCCAGACCAAAATAGCGGACCTCAACAACCGAGACCGTGCACTGCAGCGGCTCCTTCCAGCCTCAGTTATCGCAGCGGACCACCAGGCCCTGTTTCTGCATTGAAACGGCCCACATTTGTTCCACCTTTCAAGAAAATGGTTTCACAGGGTCCAGAGAATCAAGTCAAAATCCCAGAACCGCAACAGATACCTGCCAGACTGAATCAAATCAGGAGTACATCTTGTAATTCTGTATCTCCCAGACAGGTGAGATCTGACCCTAAATATGTAAGCTGTTACTGTTTTGGGAAATAACTCTCTCTTAATGATTGGTATTGTTCTTTCTTGTAGATACAAGTTATTGATGCCCTTCCTCAGACTAAAGGTCAACATGTTAGTGCACCTGTCTTGCCCAGAGGAGGAACTTTTGCTGCAAAGCCGGCTCAGCCTCAACCTAATAACTTTCCCTCCAGCAGCTCTGTAGGTGATGCTGGCTCATTCTACAAACAGCCTAGTAAATCTTCCCCAAATCCCCTGGCAAGACCTCCTCCTAGCTCCTCAACTTTAAACTCTGTACCTGCAAAAAAACCTGCCATTGCTGTAAGAGGAAAATGTGTACCTCACACAGAGGATCGCTTCAGAGTAGAAGTGGGCTATCATGCAGAACTCATTTCTGTATTCAAATCCATCCCTTCTAAAAACTTTGGTAAGTATCTGCTCTTCAGCCAATGTCTGTTTAGTCTTGTTCTTCAGTCCATCAGCCCAGACAGTGACTAAAGTAAAAACATCATCTTACTTGCAGGAAAAAAACAGATAGAAAAACATACACATCTCAATTAGCTACATTTACCTTGTTGTTGAAATTTCAGTCAGTCAACATCATTAATTGATGTAAAATCAGTCATTCTTTCAAAAAGGTTGAGGTTCGTTCCTGAGTGAAATTTAAGATTGTTTTAAAATATGAGATATAACAAGACAAAAACGTATGGTGATTTATTACCTGTTTTCTTTATTTTGATTTGATGTTTTGAAAGACCCAGTGTAAGAAAATTGTGCATTCAAAACTTATTTTTCAACAATCTACATGATTATTGTTTTATCACTTGGCTCAGTTCTATTTGTAAAAGTAGATAACAGAATACGCAAACGGCAGCATCAGTTCCCAATTTGATACTAGAAAACAAAATTTCTGCTTAGTGAGAAAGTTCCTAATTCAACTTAATACTGCTATATCTTGAGCTGATTGTGTTTTTCCATCACCAGCTCAGACTAAATGTAGTCAGCAGATAAGTGTTACTCAGCCCAGATGTTAAAGTGATAGACTTATTCATGTAATCAGGACAAACTGCCATGTCAAACAAAGCACAAAGTATTTACTTTAAATGAAGCTTCACATGTTTCCTCTGCAGCATGTGTCATTTACATAAATCACTTATCCCAACCAGCAGCAGTTTTGTAAATAGGATCATTGAACTTCAAAATGTAGTCACTTTGCTTCCGATGTGTTGTTGAGCATCTTCAACTCATGTTTTAATGACTATACTATTATTGTCATGTATTCATGTATTATTTTCCACTTCAGATCCTGCCACAAAGATGTGGAACTTCAATTTGACTGACTATCAACAGCTAAGTATGTGTAGTGTTGAAATATTATAAAACTTAACACACAAAATAGTGGAGACCAAGAAAGCAAAACGGACTAGTTTGTAATATTTGTCTCTTCCTCACCCTGTGTTGCAGTGCAGGACGCAGCTGCCATCGCCTCGGTATCTTTGAGGCCACTTGCAGGGTTTGAGGCTCTAGATGTGCAAGCAGCCACCAGCCAAGCTCGTGATGGTGCAGCACTGGGAGCACTGCTTAAGTTGTGCAATGGCTGGCAGAAACCTGGAGCCATTCTGCAGGGCCAGTGCATCCTGGTATCTCCATCGAAGTTTGAAGTCGATGTTGGTTACCACGTGGATGTCATTGCAGCATTTAAGCAAATGCCAACAAAGAACTATGGTAAAAGTGATATTTAAGTCCCTTAGCATTAATGTATTTTTGGTCAGCATAAAAATCAGTTATGATATTTTATTTGATGTATCACATTCCAGACATGAAAACAAGAAAGTGGAGCTTTTCCCTTGAGGATTACAAAAGACTAAGTGAGCAAAAACCTGCCCCTGACTCAGATCAGTTATTTCTGTGTTCTTTTTCGTCCCTGTTACATCTGCCATGTTGTCTTACCATGCTTTGTTTTCCATACCCAGTGGATCTTCTCAGTGGGATAGCAGCAGTAGAGGTGGAGCCTCTGCCCAGGGCAATAGTCCAGGGTTTCTCTGCCAGGTTCGACGGGCCTCAAGCCAGGTCTTTAGACGTCCCAGAAGCAGACCTTTCCAGCATCGATCCGTCGCTCACCAACAGCCTCATGCCCTTCCAGAGGGAGGGAGTCAAGTAGGTGAACTCTTTTTATGGTAAAGTCAACTACTACCAAAGATGGTGATTGAAGAGGCATCAGCCACACAGCATTTTATCAACTTGACTAAAATATTTGTACTTCCACTTGCTTCCCTGTTGGAGACTACACCTTATCATTTTTCAGTATGTTTAGTTTTTGTTTGTTTTATTCAAGTTTTGCAGTGTCGAAACAAGGCCGACTCCTCCTGGCTGACGACATGGGTTTAGGAAAAACAGTACAGGCCATCTGCATAGCGGCCTTCTACAGGGATGAATGGCCTTTGTTGGTTGTGGCTCCTTCTTCTGTCAGATTCACCTGGGCAGAGGTATATTTAAAAAAAGACAACTGAAACGAAGCGATACAATATTGTTGTGAAGCCTTAAAATTTCTTAACATCCAAATGATGATTAAATTTGAACAGTATATTTTTCACTGCATTGTGTTTTAGGTTTTTGTGTGATTGACAGCATAAACTATTGTAGAGAAGCAAAGAGACAGTACTTTTTAAAGACGCTGTATCTTGGATCAAATGCAGTCCAATCAGAGGTTGGAATCGCAGAGACTTGCTTAGTCCCATTAAAGGACACATACTCTGTCTGGCTTGG
The DNA here is from genome assembly GCA_029814465.1 of Ostorhinchus cyanosoma. Lineage (NCBI taxonomy): Eukaryota > Metazoa > Chordata > Actinopteri > Kurtiformes > Apogonidae > Ostorhinchus > Ostorhinchus cyanosoma. Next base: position 27,604,722 of record JAPTYQ010000015.1, on the reverse strand, counting down.
CCCTTATCTGTTCCGTAAGTCTTGTGCATTTGGCCAAAGGTTTTGCAAAGCACCGTTACTTAGTAGTTAAAGTCCAGTTAACAGAGAGAGAGAGAGAGAGGGTATTTGTCTCAAAAATTTAGGCCACTTTTTTCAAAACCCCACAATTGATCATTTTATTCAGAATCACAGCAACGGTAAATACAATGTGTCATTGACCTTCCATCCAATGAGTTGTATGTTTATCATCTGTAGGCCTTCAGACGCTGGCTCCCCTTGTTGAGCCCTGACAGCATCAATGTGGTAGTGAAAGCCAAAGACAATCTACGGGCTGGTTTGGTCAATATTATCAGCTATGACCTTCTGAGCCGCATGGAAAAGCAGCAGCAGCCAGGAAATCCCTTCAAAGTTCTCATTATGGTCAGTTATGTGATTAATTGATCTCTTAGACCTGGCTTTTTCCAGTTAAAACATTTCCTCCTGTTGCAGTGCTTAGTCGCTTATACATGAGACAAAATCTTTAAAGCGGCTAAAACATATTTTTTTGTCATTCTTTGCAGGATGAGTCTCACTTCCTGAAGAATATTAAAACAGCTCGTTGTAAAGCAGCTTTGCCTCTGCTGAAGGTACTTTTCTATTTTATTGAATGTATTTGCAGTTTTATCTTTGTGACCCACCCCAAAGAGGTTTTATTTTCTTTTGTTACCCGGCTCGGTAGACTATTTCTCAAAACGAGGTTGGGTTCAGAGACGCAGCTTGACTGTTGTATCAAGATATGTTTGCAGGAAAATAAAGGAGGTCAGAAACAAACGTTCAAAAGTCACATTGAATTTTTTTTCCTGCAATGGTCTTTATCGTTTTCTTCAATACTTGCAGTAACAGGAAAGCGAGTAAAACGCTTTCATACAGATTTCTGAATTGTGTGCACCTCCCTCTGTATCACAGCTGCTGATATGTCCCAGTACTGATAACACCGGTCTGTTTTTGGTCGGTTGGGTTTTAATTTCTTGCTCTGTCATCTAGACTCTTTCAGCAGCATTGAGATCAGAGTTTCTTTTCCATCCTTAGGCAGCAAAGAGAGTGATTCTTCTGTCCGGGACCCCTGCCATGTCCAGACCCGCTGAGCTCTACACCCAGATTCTGGCTGTCAGACCTACACTCTTCCCACGGTTTCATGACTTTGGGATCCGCTACTGTGATGCCAAACAGGTATCTTAAACCTCAGTTAATACTATTGAGCTGTAATTCCAGAACACCTCAGAGAACATGGGAGACTTTAAGTATTTATTCTGGTTTATCTGCTTCATTTACATAGTACAGGCTGCTGTTCTTTCAGGGTTGTCTGGTATATGCACTAGAGAGGAAAATTTGACTGTTAAGAGGATAATTAGAATTGTTAAGGGAGAATTAGTACGCCTCGCTATAAGGATAAACAGTGCAACAACTGCTGTATGTCTCCTTAATTAATTCGAGTCAGCTCAAGTAGGGAACTGGTTTGTGTAAATGCTGGTACTGCGTTAATTTGGCCTCTTTTGGTAACTGAAGACTGGAGATGTGCTAAAAAGTCAGGAAGCTCACAATCTTTCCTTTGTTTTTGAATGGAGCTTTAATGTTATTGTTTTTCTGTGGCTGAAATATATACCGTCTCCTAGTTCGTCTCTAGATTGGATTTTTATTAAGATTCATACTGGCAGAGGATGATGGTAATGGCAAAAAAAGCTACCAATATTGAAGAGAACAGAAACCTTCAAGAGTCTAGGGTGGGGCTGGATAATAAAACAATCTTAAAGCTGGATTGCAGTGATAGGCCTGTGACATTATTACTCGAATATGGAGAGATCTAACAGCTTATCACTCAGAAGAAATAAATATAGACACCCACGAAGCGCCACATGTAGGTTGATTTTCCATTTTGCTAGAAAATCACAGAGCTATTCAGCACAGGTAGTCTCGGGTCAGAGAGAAACAGGGATGCATTTTCTGCATTCTCCTCATACACTGAAATCTCCACTGTTTTGAATGTCAGTCACAACCTATGAATGGAGAAATCTATGCCCAAATGGCCACTAACATTAATTGTATTTAGATGCACACTTGTATCCAGGTCATTAGACTTGTCCTGGTTTTGATCATGTTTAGGATATGGAATATGGGTACTGGTTGCACTTTTTTTTTTTTTTTTTCATACAACACACATCTAAAAATCACAGGTGGCTTTAAGGTTAATATGGTTATAAAGAAAATGGACTTCTACTGGGAGATGAGATTATCAGGTAAACGTGTGCTCCAGCTGTTCTGTTACTGTTACCATGTCAGGAAAGGAGGAGGAAGAACATACACAGCCATGACTGATGGCAGAGGGTTGTCATGATGGAGTTTTTAGGTACCAGTTTTAATGTTGATCTGTTTAGACATGTTTTGGTTGTGTTTTCCTTTTATTTCATAGTTGGTTGTTTTACTGCAGACTTCAGTCACATCTCCAGTGCTTTTTATTTAATCCGCCAAGTATATTTAATTTTTTTTTTTTTTATTGACAGATAAAACTCAATTTTTCTGTCGCTCCAGAAGTGAGATCCTTTCATTTCCGCCACCTTTATATTTCTGTCATGTCATGTTGTGCCTTCACACTAATCCACAGCTGTGAGTAAATGAAATGAGCAACTGTATCAGTGTAACAGTATCCCAGATACTATTGGAGTATTCCAGCGAGTGTATGCAGGATTCTGCATCCGAGTAATTGAAACTGGGATATGATGCACATCACAGGGTTCCCGCTGAGTCTTAAAAAGTCTTGAATTTACAATTCTGCATTTAATAGGATAAAAAGGTGTTACATTTGATATGGTAGGTCTTAAGTTATGTTGCCCTAAACGCGTTCACGGTATTGTGTTTAAATGTGTCTGGTAAATGTCCAAACTAGAAAGAAAGTAACTTTAGTCTATTCAGGTCCACCCATTCCAACCCCACAATATATATTGAAATTCAGAACCAGTTATCACAAAGTTTGCAGCCCTCGGTGAGAAATGATCACAAAGCATTCAGTTTTGTACAGTATGTATGTAATAGTCAATCTCTGCTGATGTAAATAAATATAATTTGCTAAATTCTACAAGTCATTAATCTTACCCAGGATGGCTATGAAATAGACATTCAATTCTGTTCTAAGTATTCTTAAAAAGGTCTTAAATTTAACTTGTAAGAACCTTGACATCAGTATCCTGATTATTGCAGGGTTTTTGAAGTTTCCTTCATTTGTGTAAAATCAATCATTATTTAAAATAGCAGAGTTTATATTTCTCTTTACTTTCCTCCCTCTAAATACAGACTACAACATCTGTCATTATTTGGAAAGTATGAAAACGCTTTGACATGTTATTAAAAGTTTGTTGATTAATTTCTTCAGCTTTCAGGCATTACCAGGATACTCTTTAAAATGCCAGCATCAAATGATATATTGTGATTAATAATGGTGTTGAATATGGGGAAAACTATTGCAGATTGTTTTTGTTGTTGCTGTTTTTGTATGTCCTTATGTTTTCTTTTCAAACCTGCGTGTCCGTACTTTCCTTAGTTTCTCTTTTCATCCCGTCCTCATTAGATGACCTGGGGATGGGACTACTCAGGCTCATC
>JAPTYQ010000015.1:27447844-27465201 GCA_029814465.1 Ostorhinchus cyanosoma | reverse complement strand
AACCATGGAGCACTGGTTAGAGACACACATACTTGTTAACATGATGAATTTGATGCCCTTTTTGTTCTCCTTTAGGGTTCAGCTGAAAAAGGTTAGCCCTTAACCTCAATAACAGATCCCCAACTCTCCGCTGACTTGTTGCGGTTTTTGTTGATTTGATGCGTATTTTTAGCCTCTTATAGAAAACTGGCTACTCAGCTGACAACACACAGAAGAAATTTTTGGCTTCCTCCCATAAACGTTGAGTAGATTTTAAAATACGTCAATCATCCGAAGCACAAAATGTCATAAAATCCGGTGCATCAGTATCAAACAGTGGGAGCTCCTCTGCAGACCTACCACTTTACGCTTACTGACAGAAACCAGCTGCAGAGGAAAGTCACACAATATTTTCCTCTGACAGGCGCCTCAATAGACCTGAATAATACGCTGCCACAGGACATGTTGCACATTGAGGAAGGAGAATGGCTGGTATTGTTTGTGGATGGGAAATCCTTTCATCATGTTATCATTAAATGCTGCTGAAAGCTCACTGGGGTCTGATAAAGGCCTTCTGGGAGATGTAGGAGGTGACGAGCGAAGGGAGATGTAAACACCAGGAGGAAATAGCTGGTCTTCATTGTAAAGGTTAGTGTGTACATTTAACTATGTGCAGTTAAAACACTGGAAGGTGAATCTTAACGCCTACTGATGTAATTGTGGTGTAAGTGTTGAAAACACAAAGAAATGATGAAAAATGTAACTGGTCAGAAAGGATAATAAAGCCAAAATATCCTCTTAGTGGCTTGCAAAAAAGCTATTACAAGGAACTGGAGAAAGACAGAACCACCAACAAAGGACAAATGGATCACAATTATTGAAGGAATATGTAGAATGGAAAAAATGACTCACAAACTGCGACTAAAGAAGAACAAATAGACAAAAAATGGAAAAAATTGACTAATTACAGAACCAAGAATGGTGGAAGGACTGAAAAATGTGAATGTATTGTCGTGTAGTGTATCCAAGCAAGGTTTGTTTGTTCGTTTTTTTGTTGTTTTTGGTAACTATGTGTTTATAAAATATCGATAAAAACTTAAGTGAAGAAAAAAACAAAAAACAATAAAGCCAAAATATCACTGTTATTGGAGCTGCTATGTTGCTTCTGTGCCTCAGTAGAGTCACATCTCACAATCTCAACTCTGTAAAAATGTGTGATTATCTGCCGTCAAGGGTTTGTAAATGGTGTCAAGAGGAGGTGAAGAAGTCTTGCTTCAGGCCACTTGAATTACAAAAGTAATTGTAGAATTTTCGCTCGATGATGCCAGGAAAAAAAAAAAAAAAACACTCAGAGGCTTTAATGCATAGTAGTTCTGGATGGAGCAGATAGGGAATGCGATATAATAGACGCGTGAAGCATGTATAGGAAAAAACAAGAGTTCATGGGGTTAATAAGAAAAAGGGAGCACAGGCATTTCTTTTCTGTGAAGTCAGAGATTCTTTCTGCAGAGGAGGGAGCACAGTGGAGGAGGTACAAGGATCTCCAAGTCAGCTGCACCCACTTCTGATCTCCATCTCACATACCTCCTCTGCTCTGCACTGGGCCTATGGCTAGCCGACAGCAACACAGTCTGCTTTAATACGAGAAACCGTCTGTCTAAATAATGCAGCATGTTGCCCATCCGTCTCACATTGTCTTTCAAGTAGCATTCCACATCACTCTGCCACCCAAAAAAAATTTCAGCCCACTGTCACCTCCCAAAGAGTACGAAAAAAAAAAAAATCTGTTCAAATACTTCACTGTGGAAAAACTCATCAGTCGAACATGTAGATGAATGAGCTCACCCTTGTCATTTTAATATCAGCTCATATCAAAGCGTCAATAGCAGCTGAGTCATTACCAACCCCCTCAGTGGGAATTATTTTTTTGTATATATTAGCTAAAGTCAGCTGTCTCTGTGCAGACTGAGCAGCAGGTATTCTAAAAGCAACACACCAGGTCAAAGCAGCATCAATGTGAATGAAAACAATTATTATAGCAGATTGTAATCATGCCTCGCTACAGCTGCTACACCCATTTGGCTGGTGGATACGGTCCACTCGCGCTTCCGCTGCTCTTTTGTGTGTAAATCTGACCGACAAAAGGGCTGCAGCCGAAGCAAAAACACAAGTTTCAGGTTTCAGCCAAGGGGATGGACTGACCTAGCATCATGTGAAACTCCTTTTCCTGCTTCCTGTTTCATGCCTCCGGAGGCTGTTCCACATTTACAGCTGCTTTTAAATCTACTGTTTAGTCTAGTCTCCCAAGTGAAGAATGCATCCCTGCGTGTACTAAAAAAAACAAAACCAAAACAAACAAAAAAAAAACCCCTTAATCCTCATCAAGGACCACTTCAGAGCTTTTTATGTTCATCTTAACCCTTTATGAGGCAAGTCCCTATTTTTTGGTAATTTCCACACATATTACAAGACAGTGACAACAACAGTAACAGTGAGGCAACAATCTCAGGTCCAATGTGGTCTACAGGGTCTGGAAGGTCCACCTCTGCATGAACAGTGACTGGACCTGCTTTGTTTGGTACCAGGAAGTAATGGTACTAATGTAAGGAATGATGTTCAAAGAGATAATGTGTCTGGATCAGCACTTAGGTCGCTGTAATGTTCTAAAATAGATGCTCCTTTCACCTTACATATGTTTTTCTTGTATTTTTATTTATGCTTTTAGGATATTTTTCTTTCTTTTGTGCCACTTATAAAGGCAAGGAACCAAATATGGTAACTTCATTGACATTGATTTTCTACATGACTATATTTTTTTTAAACATTTCACAAAAGTAATTAAGTCTTATGTCCTCCAATAACACACTAAAGGGTTAATGTGCTACTCGTATGTCCACATGTAAATCCAAAGTGTGGTGAAAGATAAGGCGACGAAAATCACAGCTTTTCCCAAATAAGTGTCACATTTTATTTTCCATCTGAAATTGAATGTGATTGTCTGAAATTGGAACAACCGTTATTTATTTAAAATGCAGCAGATGCAGTCTGAGTTTGCTAAATCAAGCATATCTCTATGTCAATGTTTTACTAAATTCCCTATTTGCTTTTCGGAGGGGAACAGTGTTTGTTGATGTGATGCAAAGGTGTGATAGAGAAATTGGTACTGGGCTGAAAATCTAAAAAAAACCCAAAACAAAACACTGAACTTATCCCTGAACTTATAGTTTAGCTGCTGCTCTGTGTCCAAGAAGTGACTCGCGTAAATATAGACGCTACTTTTATTTGGTGCGAATTATAAGCATTCCGCGTCTATGTTTACGCCGTCCAACCTGAATCGAAGCGTCAAACACCAGGATTAGGGTTAGAGTTATGTGAATTGGAGATTTTGCCGTTAATTGACATGCGATCAAATGGCGTTGAATAACAAGAGAAAGGTCGAAAATGCATAGGTATAGCACGCCGGTGTGACATACAACGCCATTTCTTGAGATCAGTCTGTAAAAACCAGCAGTTAGAGCAGTCAAAGAGCTTGTGGATCCAAAACATGTCCAATCAATCAAAAAGTATGCCTTCAGGCTTCTGCTGACAGTGTATCGATCCCTAAGTGAAAAGTGAAGTCTTATATGATTCAGCAAAAGTTAAAGGTAGTTTCTAGATCAATCTATCAATAGAGCGCGTTCTCCGATAGACCTCCTTATTCTCCTTTCAAAATAAATTCAACAACAGCTGCGTGGTTTTGACAGATGAAGCTGCAAAGGAAGTCTGACACAAAAATCAGGCTGACTTGCATCTGTAAAGAGAAACACAGCGCAAAAAAAATTAGAGATGACAGAGTACGAGCAGACTGACAACGCTGATCAGGATTCATTAGACTTCGTTAGACGTTGTTAATCACTAATTTATTGCAATGTGTGGCAATTGTAATCAGTTTGTAGGGGATAAAAAAGGAGGAAAAAAAAACAAAACACTCAGACCAGGTGGTTGCATTGCTGCTGAGAGCAAAAGCCTTCATCAGACATATTGGCAGTGACACTAAACATAGCTAATTATTGTAATGAGAGGCTTGGACTGATGTTGTCACCAGCTGGGAACACTGCCTTCACCTACATTTAACTGCAGTTTCCCCCATTTTCTGAGCCAAAGGTGTTGGACAAAGCTACAGCTGCAAGAATGCGTAAGCGACTGGAAAAAAAAACAAAACAATGCGATTTTCCAGAACGAGACAAACAACAGTACGGGCTGAGATATTTTGAAGGTGTTAAGTTTGCAGCAGCACGTACTGTAGGAAACAAGAGATGTCATAGGTAATAGCCTCACACTGCTCCAGAGGTAAGATAATGGAAATAATTTATATTTGAAAATATAAATGCTCAGACTCCTCTTACTAGACAGTGACCTTTCATACTTGTTTGCATGAAAACCCATTAAAAATGTAATTAAAAAGGCAGCCTAGCAAGGTTCCCCGCGGTGAATGCACAATTATGAGCTTCAGAGCAGGTTTGTACTCATAAGGCGCGCTCAAAATGAAAACGCGACGAGATAAACAACATTTTGCTCTTTAACATCCAACATTGTTATGCATCACCAGCAGCCGAGGGTGTGAGCTGAGCCGAGCCGAGCCGAGGCAAGCCGAGCATGCAGAGGCACGACGCTATACTTTTCTCACTAGGTGCCCTGGTTCTGCCTGATTCAGCAGTCTAAGTTGGTGTGCTCTCACTGTGAAGCATGACTGTCCTGCAAGGGGAACCTGAGTTACTGAGGAAAGAGACGTGAAGGTGAGGAGCCTCATTATGATGCGGCTGCTCCTTTTGTTCTGTGAGCCGGAGTTAAATAATAGGCAAAAAGTGTTCGTTTTGCAGCACATTTCCAGTGTCAGAGCTGGATATTTCAAAGCCAATAACAGGAGTGAGTCTAAATGTTTACAAATGATGTAACAGCGGACAGGCTTTGCTGTGACACAAATCTCAGCCGTGTCTCATGATAAACACTGGAAAGAATTCATCATTTTTGTGCCACATCAGATATTTCAAATCACTTGCCTCGTCCTGGATAGGGCCAGACATCTAAATCCAATGATTACACGGCAAAGATTACAATGTGACTTTCTGCAGTTGCACAGTATAAGCCCTGAGTGACTGGTGCAAACTGGACGGTGATTGTGTTTTACACTGATCTGAGGATTTTCAGGGGGGAAATGGCCAGGGATGGGATAAATTAGGGCAGCACAAAGAGACGGACATGCTGTCAGGTTCACTCACGGGTATCGTGAGTCTGTGGTAGCGTTGAAGTGTCAGGTGGAGAAAGGTTCGGACGGAGACAAAGGGTGAGAGTAACATGGGGTTGTGAAAATGCCACTGATGCTTCTCAAACAAACAAAACCAAAAAAAGCCATCCACTCTGTTCCACTACAGTCCATTTGAAAGGTATAATCACCAAAAATTACTTATTTATTCCATTTTTGCTCATTTTTCTCCAGACTGCAGGGAATACGTGTGAGCCAGATGGCAGTATTTTATATGTTTTTGCTGTTCACTATCTCAGAACAAGCTAAAAAATGATAATGTCTTAATTACAGAACTGTCTAAACTCTCCATTTGCAGTCATGAATGCTTGTAAAATTAACCAAGCAAACCATTTACAACACCGAATAACATTAAAACACCCAGGTACTGTAATGTTTTTAACAAACGACTTTGTCTTGTAATTAGTGAATCTAAGAAGTACTATTTTCAGCTGTGGAATAACACATTGATTACTCTAGTGAGTATTTACAGCAACAGGGTAGCGTGTGTGGGAATGGATGAAAATAGACGAGAATACAATGTTCATCTTAATGAAAGTAATGTGTACTTAATTGTTCTTGGGTGATAATGGAGACAAGTAGGCTTTGGGTTGACAGAAATGCATTTGTGCTGAGGTTACTTAAGGTTTATTCTGCTGGTTTTTGATGATAATGAAAGTTTAAAGCAGAAATGAAAGCGATGATTCAAGTGTGGGATGTCTCAAGGATTTCCAGCAATGGAAAAGATGACGGTGGGTTTAATGGTGTGTCATTAATTTCTGTAGACAACTTTGGATTTTTGTGCCTACACCTTTATCCAGGTTGTCCATTAGATGACACAAGCTTTCATACACGCACATTGATAAAATAGGCACGAACAAAGCATATAAACAAGCCCATGCTTCATTTTTTCCCCCTGTTTTTACTTTCAGAAGGCATACAGGCTGCAGTTATCATCTGGATACCTCAATAAACTCTTTTTTTTTTTTTTTTGCATTTTAACACTGCACACTTTAAACAACATATTAAAACTGATGGACAAAGACATAAATAATATAAATCAAAGGATGTGACTGTATTTTCCTGTCATTGGATTTACCAGTCTACCAAGACCCAAAACAACAGAAGCAAAGGACCAGTGGTGAGCACTGAAAACATTATACTGAAACGTTAATCTGCCTCTACTGCTCATTCCATACATAAAACATCCAAACAGGGGCGTTTACTGTGGAACTTGACCCTGATTAAGGATAAATGTGACTCTCACTTAAGAAATAATGAACGAATAAAACACGGAGACAATTTCATTCTGCAACCAGACTGTCATATATTATTTAACATAGGCGTATTTCAACATTAATTTAATAAAAAAACAGCTGGATAAGTGTTTTATTAGAGTAAATGCCTTAATAGTGATGCATTTGAATTCTCATTATGTTGTCCTTTCATGCCATCATGCACTGTGAGGTGTTTGTGGTGAAGCAGAGTAATGTTTAAATATGCAGAACAAACTTACAGTGACACCAGCCCAAGTGGCAGCACCAGTGCAGCTTGAAGCACTTCCCGTGGCTGTGCGTAGCGCAAATGGAGAGTCCATCACAAGGCAGGAAGTCTGGTCTCCCCGCGCAGCTTTTGGCCAAAGCCTGCGCCTCGTCCAACTTCTCACTCTTCGGACACTTGTGTGCTCCCGAGGTGGCCATGCCAACATCTCCCGAATCCAAAAAAAGACCCGCACAGCCTCGTCCGAGTAAACTATAACAAAAAAACAAACAAAAAAAAAACCAAACAACCCTCCCCTTTATGAACCAACCGAGCTGAGGTTTACGGTTTACGGTCCTCGCAGCCCAGGAAGGAAGAGGCGTAAAAACGGGATCTGGATGCAAAAACACGGCGCAGCTGGGCTCGAGCTCACACCAAATATGAAAACATATCCTGCAAAAGTAGAGGGGTGTTAATTAGCGATGTGGAATGTCATATTTCGAGCCTCCCGTGGTCGTGATCGTCACATCTCTCCATCCACCCCTCGCGCTTGGGAAGCTCCTCTGCGCGCTGGTGACGCGCGTACGGAACAACGGCGCGCATCTGAACTTCATCACACAACGGGAGGAGTCCACAAACACACAAAGCCAGCTGCTCTGCGCACTTCACACACACACACACACACACACACACACACACACACACACACACACACACACACACACACACACACACACACATATATAATCAAAACCTCTCAACAACTTCAACACAAAGCTTTACAATAACCTGCACAAAAATACTGCGAATTGTCCACATTTACCCCCATGAAAGCGTATTATGTAACATGGAAAATTCACTAACATGATTTTCTCAAGTCGTGCATCAGAGAAAACACTGAAAGAAAAGCTCAGAAATGATGTGGGCGCAGACAAAATGGAGCATATTATACAGTGTAATCCAGCTGCTCAGGCTGAGTCTCCACTAGGTGGCAACCCCAACATCTGCTCGTCATGAGGAGTGTGATTTACTTGGGAATGAGCCAGTGATTAATATGAAAGCATTTACAGCTGCAGCTCCCTCAGTTCTCCTCTGTCCCAGCAGCAGTGAAGTCAGCAAAAAAAAAAAAAAAATTGAAATCTGAGATGCACAACAGTTTTCATTATTTCTTCTCCGGAGAAAAGCGCTTGTTTCCCAGATGAAGCAATTCATTTGAAATAAATGAAGTGCTTACCTGGGTAAAGAGGTAAAGATGAGGCCTATCACACAAATTACACTAAAGAAATACACAAGGATACACAATGGTTTTACTGATGCATTCAAGATATTTATTTTTATATTTTGCACTTACAGTCATTATGCATATGTACAGACATTTGTCATCACAGGGTGGGGTTTAGGTACGACAGTAAATCAGAATAAGTATAAAAGTGGACTCAACACCTAAAATATCCTTAATATGATTTACCGGCAGAGCTGCAACTAGTACTGATAAGAGTTATAAGTTTGGAGATTGTCTAAAGGCTTCATTTTGTCTTTGGTTTAGTTTAATTTTTTTAGTATTATTTAAAGGTCTTGATTATATAAGAAAAAGTAGGATGAAAAATATGATTTAGAAAACCAAATGAAAGGTCTTTTACTGCAGTGAACCATTTAGATTCAGGGGAACCAGATTCATTTTATCTGCATCTCTATTTTATATTACTCAATTGTTCACTGTAGTTTTCTTTATAATTGTATTTCAGTCACAAAATTCCTTCTTCATATTATTATTTGTTAATGTCTAAAGTCCCCGTGTTGGCTCAATAATTCTTGGACATTCAGAAATGTTAGAATAAATAATCACAGAAAGTACTTCAGCCTCATTAAATCCCAAATGATCACAAACGTAATCAGAATTCAATTTGAAAAGTGTTATTGTTCTTTTACATTCATTTAAAGTATTAATGTTTACAGTGTTACATTAAAGCTTCAGGTTTGCTTATTAAAGCTGGCTGTGGACTTTCCTGATGACTTCCCTCCACCTTTGGATGGGGGGGCTGCCGCTGGCCACCAGCCTCCTGAGCAGGCTGCAGGGCTGCAGGGTAGGCACATCAGGGTGGGCCTGGTGGAAGTGCTCCAGCTTCTCCAGGACATTTGCCAATCCCACCATGCCAGCGTAGAACATGGGACCTCCACGGTATCTGGGCCAGCCGTAACCAAATACGTAGATGGCATCGATGTCCTCAGGCCCCGCAGCGATCCCATCCTCCAGGATGCGGAAACCCTCATTGATCAGCGCGTAGAGGCAGCGCTCCAACACCTCCTGGTGGTTTATGCGGCCTGCATCCAGACCATGTCGGGCTCTGTACTGCTCCAGGAAGTTGTGCAGCCAAGGGTCAGGCTTTGCCACCCGACCGCTGGGTTTGTCATACTGGTACCAGCCCCGGCCTGCTTTCTGACCGAAGCGACCCTGCTCACAGAGCAGGTCCCCCAGAGGGCTGTACCTGCGGCCCTGGCGGATCCTAGCAGATCGCCCCGATGTGGCATCAGAGTCCACCAGCCCGTCTGCCTTCCTGACCCTCCAGCCGACGTCAAGCCCAGAGAGGTCGGACATTCTGAAGACACCCATGGCAAAACCAAACTCCTCTAGAGCTTGATCCACTAATTCAGGCGTGGCCCCCTCCTCCAGCAGGAAAAAGGCTTGTTCCATATACGGCTTCAGCATCCGGTTCCCCACGAAACCCCGGCAGTTGCCCACAGCCACACTGACTTTGCCCATTTTCTTGCCCAGCTGCATAGCAGTGGCCACAGCTTGAGGGGAAGACCGAGGTCCATACACCACCTCCAGAAGCTTCATGACGTGGGCTGGGGCAAAGAAGTGCATCCCAACCACCAGCTCAGGGCTGGGGGTTTGAGAGGCCAGGTGGTCCACGTCTAATGAAGAGGTGTTTGTGCACAGCAACGTACCTGGTTTACAAACAGCTGACAACTGCTTAAAGACCTTCTTCTTCAAGTCCATGTCCTCGAACACTGCTTCTATGACCAGGTCTGCCTCTGTTACAGCCTGGATGTTATCGCTGTAACTGACCAAACCAAGTGCAGGGGCCACTCCTCGTCTCTTAGCACCTCGCTCCAACATGCCCGGCACTGCCTGCTTTGCATCCATTAGCTGCTTCTCCTGGGTCTCCACAGCGACCACAGATAACCCTGTCTGAGCCAAGGCCACTGTTATGCCTCTCCCCATAGTGCCAAGACCTTTAAAAAAGGACAGAAGTATACACAGTGACTACAGGCATATGTCTTCAGAACCACCTCTGACAGTTTAAGAGGATAACTACATACTGGTTGTGCTGTAAGCTAAACCTTATTTTCAGCATTCTAGTATGTCTGACACTGGATGAGCACATGACATTTAAAGTAGCTGTCAATGTTCTAGCTCAGTCAGCATGTAGAGAACTGGGATCTGGACTGAACACCACTATAATATACCAGGGTTCTGGTGTTTCCTTGGTCACACAGGTTGTAACACTGTGCACTATAGAACAAAATATGCAAAGAAAGCCAACAAACATAAATGACAAATACTTCAGCTTTGAAATAATTGTCATTCATTTTCTAGAACAGTTTATTTTGAAGTTTTTAAGATGAGGAGAAAAATGTTGCTCATGTATAGAGAAAAATGGTCTGTTTATAGTTTAAAGAAAAACATAGAAACATATTCTTAGATAAAGAATGACTATAGTGTAGAGTCCAGATGTAAAATAATATTTAAAGAACAACAAACATCCTTATGGGAAGAGCTACACTCAGGAACATTTCATCAGCCCAAGTGACAGTTTTCATCTAATGATTTAATGCTACTTCAGATGATGACAGACTTTGTTTGTTGTGTGAAATGGGTGAAATTGGGAGTGAGGTTCATTTTTTTGTTTTACTATCCTGTCGACAAGGACATAAAATGTCCTCCATTTATATTGATTCCTTTTGGCTTGAGGATTATAAAGAATTCGACATGTGCTTCAGGAAGGCAATTTTTTTTTGTAATGAATTTTTGTTGCCAAGCCTGGAAGAGAAGGCAGAGCATTTTATTTATAACCAGCCTGAAAAGAATCAGTGAATTTGAAATGAATAGTGAATGAATGTTTTCACCATTTCAACTGTGTTTACGATGTTTGTCTTGATGAAATAATCCAAAACTATAAGTCATGTCAATGTTAACAATATTCAATAATTTACATTTTTAAAACAGTGTGTTGGTCTGCGCAAATCACAAAAAACAGCATAGGCTGAACAAAAACTGTGTTCAGATGAAAAGTGCACAATGCAAGCTGTAACCAGCATGGTAACACAAAGTTTTTCCAAAGCATGCATTTTTAAATGTACAAGCTGCTGAGCTCCCATATCCAGACTGTCATACATCCAATCCTCCCTGCAGGGGAGGAGAGAGTTCATCCATTTAAAGTCAGCTGATCTGCACATGGGGGCTTAGTTTCCATAGGAAACATGAATTTGGAGATGCTATACAAAGAGCTTGGTAGGTCAATGTGCTTATCTACTGTACGTTTATTAAATGTTCAGACAAATTCAAATTAAAAGCCCAAAGCTCTTACCAATAACCGCTGCTTTACTGATGGGCCTGGGCTTGCTTGTGTCCCAGCGAGCTCCACTGGGCATGCTCCACCTGCTAACAGTTCTCTGAGAAAAGAAACAGTACTGGAGAGCACGGGCCTGGCCTGAAGTGAACAGGGTGGCCATAAGCTCTTGCTCTCGCTTCATGCCCTGAGTGTAGGGCAGAGTGGCAGCTGCCCGTACCGCCTGGACGCACGTGACCGGTGCGATGGCTCCACGGGCGCTTTGACGCACCCTCTGCATCGCCGCATCGAACACGGCATCCAGGTCTGAGAGGGGTGGACACAGGAAGGTGCTTATACGGCGGGACTCTAAAGAGTGTCCTGAAAAGCAAACATGGAAGATACAAGATTTGAGGTTCGGTGACTTTTGGAAAACAGATCCAACTTCGAACTAAATCAACATTTTTCTGTAAAGCAAGTCTGCATAATTTGATTTTTTAAACTTGTTTCCAGCGGTACCACTTTTTTCCCACTTTGTCAGGCGGCATTCTGTCTGAGTATAATTGGTTTTCCAGCACACTCATCCACTCAACCACTAGATATCCTAGTAGCTACTAAGAGCACAATGATTTGACAGCCCATTTCCAAGATAATGGGAGTGACTCTGTCAGAGCGCTGCTACAGCTCACCTTGAATTATACCAATCTGAAGTGAAATGAAAAGCAACAATTTAGTTCTGGCAAAAATAGTTAGTAAATTCCAGACTGAGGACAAGGGGAAAGAAATTGAATCTTGTGATCCCAAAACCAGTGAGCAGAGGTACAATGCAGGAGCAATTCTCCAGTTAAAACCATATGGAGCTGTACACCTGTGTGGTACATATGACGATAGATCTTGTGACGACATAAAAGGGTCCGTACTATTCATTTTTACTTCACTGTGTCTTTACAGCAATTTGTTTTCATCATTTGTATGGCATTATGAGTTCAACTACATGACACATGCAGGCAGGAGGCACAACACAAATAAAAGTGTAAGAGTGAACAAATGTGAACAGGAGAAGGATTCCAAATAACCAAGACAAAACAAGGTCCTTGTACCTAAAAGATCCATTTCTGTTCCATGCATATGATTTGGGTCTGAAAACAGCACGAAAAACTGACACACATTAGAAACTGTGCTTTGAATACCAAGCTGCAGACTCAAACACCACAAATTCTTCTACTTCTGTAAGAATCACCTGTTTTCATGTTTTGGTTTTTTTTGTTTACAACTTGAGGAAATGTGTTCCCATGTGGTCCTGTTGACCGTTTGGTATTTACGAATGTACTGTTTCACACTAAAATGAAACAGATCGTCTAAATAAATAAAGAAAATAAATACTTTTTAAAGTTTAAACCTCAAAAAGTTAAAGTAAAATACACAGGCCTTTTAATATAGTTATTTTATAGAAAGAATTTATTTGCTGAATTGATAGAAAATGAGTTATATCATGGAATGTATCAGAAGAAAATTACCTACATAACGGGAATATGAGATTTTAGTCATATTGCACTCAAAGTTTAGACAATCATTAGTCATGTTGTTTTCACAGTATCATGTTATTCTTGTAACTTTGGGGAAAAATAACATGATACGTTATGGACACTGAAAAATAGGACAAGAAAAGGGGGGAAAAAAATGACTGAAGGGTGTCAAATCTCTAAACGTGTATCATAAATACATCCCTCTTATCCTCATCCTCAGAGGGAAACTAAAGCTTCTTTAGGTGGAATAATCACTCACAGATAAGAAATTCCTCCGCCTCGAAAAGAAATCAGGTCACAACTAAGATTCATGTGTTTATTCACATGTATTTCCTCTACATTCTTTCACGTATCTAACTTTGATCATCTATACTTCAGGTTCCTTTTTCTAGAGGATGCAATCATTCGTGATCCATAAACTAAAACACAGATTTTGCTGTTTTAGTTTCATTAGTATTATTACTTGTACTTTTTGAGTTTATGAATGATGTATTTTTGCCTGCAGGACAACAGAACAGTGTTCTAAACCAGATATCTTTGATTAAGGTTCAGTTATTCAATTAAATTCCACTTTATTCTGAACTCAAGGTCCAGTATAGACAAAGAAACACACTAATGACATGCTAACTTAAAAGTGAACATTTACACTATATATTGTTGATAAAAATGTTTTTAAAAAGTGTTTTGTTGCAGCAAATAGCACAAACCTGCACTTGTACATCTGAATTTAAGTGTGTAGACATCAGCGTCAGAGGAGGGCTCACTTATGTGATTTCAGTTGAACACTCCTGGTCTACAGTAATTTGAGTTGGAGAAGAATGAGAGTAAAGAAGACGGCAACTCTGCAAAACCTTGTTAAAAGCATCTTAATTCCCTTCCCTGTCCTTTCTGGTGTGATTACATGAGACAGTAGTCAGAATCCTTCACAACTCCACTGAATTACACTCGGCTGTGGGTCTAGGCCAGAAAATGGGTCACCATGGCAAAGCTTAAAGGGACAGCGGCAGCATTTGATCTGAGGTTCTCCCTTCGTCAAGTAACAAACAACTCTGTCTAACATAATCAAATCACAATCGATAAATCAAGGCTACAAAAAAGAAAGATGGTGGTAATTTCAGGCCAAGTGTGGTTAAATATGCATTCTGTCCACACACCAACGGTAATGAGATGCTGAGAGGCAGTGCAATGTGATCCCAATGTACTTTAGCGGGGCATTATTGCAGCGGTTAATCTGTAAATGGTTGAGCTTTGTCAATGGATTTGCAGCACAGCACGTAAGAAGGCCTGGTTGTCCTGACAGATGTAGTGGGCAGATGTTGCAACAACTGGGGTAAAAAGTTAATCTTGTCACCAGCAAGAACGTGTTGAGTGTGTGTGTGTGTGGTTGAACACACACGTGCATCAAGTAAAAAAAGACACAAACTGCCTTCTGCCTCTACATACACCCATGTGCCAGGTTCGTAGTGTCATTTTTGCAACTATGAATGTGACAGACTTAATCCATTGCATGAATTTCTATGCCACAAAGCCTCACATTTCTAAATTTAGCCACACATTTCCCATCCTCATTTAACACCTCTGCTAATCAACCCATGACCGGAGTATCCGTCACAATCTCCGCAGATCTCAGTTCCATCTCCTCAAATCTCCATCTTGTATGCTGTTGGCTTCTCTGCCTGACTCACTCTAAGCCTCGGCTTTACTAACAACACTCACTTTCTCACCCACTCAAAGTCATCTTGGCAGGGCTGTGTGGAAAAAAAAACACTTGTAAAAAAAAAAAAAAACATAAGACTGCAATCATCTTTTGATTGTTAAATGTTTTACATGCGGCCCATGAGGCTTACTGTTGAATCAGTTGATATTCTGCTCAATACAGAAGGCACAATATCTGAGAAAAACTAACAGGTTTGAGATGCATGAGCTGTGGTCGACAACTGAACCAGATACTGTATGAAAGAGACAACTCCAAATGCTCCTCCACTACGTACAGTCATCAACTGGTTTTTCATGTTCGTGTCATGTAGAAGAAACAGAGGCGCTCGTACAACCAAGCTGTGTTGGGAATACAAATCCACCCTCATGCGTTCTCACAATGTTAACACAAAATAAATAAATAAAAATCACACAATAGAGTGGGTGGTATGTGTATGAAACTATCATCATCCTGTGCTCAAAAGGAGATGCAACGATGGTCGTAAAGGATAACGGTGTATTTCTAAGAGATCAGTGTTAAATCAGATTTTTCATGTACTAAACTGGTGTCTGTGTTATCATGTAGAAAATGTGGATGGGAAACCCTTTACACAGACTAAGAAATCTTTCCTCCTAAACTGTAGGGACGTGGCATACTTTAGCAATCTATTCAGTGAGTAAATGAGTTTGATTCAAGAGTGCGGGGCAATCCTCATCTTCCTGAATAGCAGGCAAAGACCCATTATTAATATTCTAGGAAAGTTTGTCCCTTTTCGCCCTTCTGAATAATACAGCAAACGCAGTGAAGACATCAGAGCACATCTGACACAACTATGAAACATTTATGGCTTCAGTGGTGGAGGATCTGCCTGCCGTGTATTCTGCTTCCTTTGACTTCCACAACCTACATGTCGACAGTTCTTGATGTTGGACTTGCCCAAAATAACTGCTCCGGGAGGAATTTATCTGACTTCCATCAAGTTAAACTTTAAACTAGTGAGGAGTGAGTGGATGCTACTCCAGCAGGTAACTGGTGTGGACAGCCTTTGTACCTTACCGACAACACTCAGGGCAAACTTCACAGCCGTATCCACCGTTTTGTCATCAGTAACCTGGTCCACTATTCCAAGTTTCAGCGCCTCAGCTGCACTCACATGGCGGCCTGGGGAAAGACTGACATAAGTGACCTGCAACATTATGAATCTTTACAGAAGGAATAATGAAGCGTCATCGTATATTTTGCACAGATTTATCAAATAATGGAAAGAAAAATTATCAATTTTAGAACCTTTTAAAAAAATCTTCAATGAGAAATGAATCACACAAGCTTTTTTACTGGCGACTGTGTTGTAAAAGTAAATGCACACTGCCTTCTGCTGGTCACAGTAAGCCAGTGTCTCAATACAAGCAGGTGCACCTTTATGTGCTGTATTTATGTGCAAACAGAGCTATGCCAAGGTACAATTTATCTGATTATAATCATCAATATAATCTACACCCACTGCATGTTGCACCATGTCAAGACTCAACTCAATACATGTCAGTGCACAAACACAACAGTGCAGGAAGAAAAGGTAAATACTTAACAGAAAGTAAACTAATGGCAAACTGTTACCATTGCAACAATTTGCTTTATTCTGAATTAATTTTTTACACTCTATCAACGGTGCAGCAGCTTTACAAGGTTACCCTGGCAGTGCTACCTGTGGTGATGAGGTCTAAGGCAGCTGGGACCCCAATGAGCCTTGGCAAACGCTGGCTTCCCCCTGCAGCTGGCAGTAGACCCAGAGTCACCTCTGGAAGCCCCACTCTGGCCTAAAAGGACACAAAAGCACAGTATTTGATGAATGACAGACCCTGGTTAGGCTGAGAAAGAGAGTAATAGCTGACTTTATTGAATAAATTTGAAACTAAATAGAAATGGTGTCCTTTAGATGAACACTAAACATCAATTACAAAAAATGTATTCTTATTATTAATCTGAGGTAAATGAGCCAGTGCTTGAATTATTTACTAGAGAGAAGTCGTACATTGGAGATCACAGCAAACCATCACTCTTGTAACATGAAAGGATAATGTCAGTCAAATTCTGATGTAGCTCGACACAAACACTAGTGAAACACTGACAGAAACACATGGAAAACTGTCAACTGACTTTGGAATGTACGATGCGATAATGACAGCCAAGTGCCAGCTCCAGGCCTCCACCTAAAGCTGCTCTCTCTATGGCTGCCACCACCGGCTTGTTTGCAGCTTCGATAGCGTGGATCATTGGCACCAGTGGAGGTCCAGTCATGGTGGCTCCAAACTCTCTGATGTCCGCTCCTGTAGCATGAGTCCACATGAAGAACATCCTCAGAGGGTCAAATCAAATAGAAAACTCTGAATATATGAAGGGTCTGATTTAATAAAAATGCTCTTAACCAATTACACACATGCTCGTATCTGATTCCAAGAAAGTAGCCTATAGCTATGCCTGAGTATAACAGCAAAGAGGAGTTCTATCTTACAGTAATCATTTTCATCCAAGTACATACCGCCACAAAATATCCCATTCTGTCCACAGATGACCACACACTTCACTAGTGGGTCACTGACTGCTTTCTTCACTGTGTCAACGATGCCTTGCCTCACTGCTGCACTGTATAATACAAAAGATGGTAGGAGGTTAATCGGAACAAACTGTGATAAATATGAATACTACTCTCCATATCTTGAGGAAAAAAAACAAAACAGCCTGATTCTGAGATGGTAAATTTTCACCAGTGGGCCAACATGAAAGTGTTTAATAGGCTGCTTTCAAGTGAAAAACATGGAAGTGTGTAAACCAAGGGTATCAAACAT
>JAPTYQ010000015.1:27416533-27429035 GCA_029814465.1 Ostorhinchus cyanosoma | reverse complement strand
TTTTTTTTTTTAGCGTTAGATGTAATAATTTATATGTTGCTTATTATTGTGAAAATTGGGTTTTTGTTGCCACTGATTTAAACACTGATTATTTCTTTATTAAATGTGTAAAGCAAACTTTTCACCTGCGTTTGCCGACAGAAAAAAAACGTGGATGGATTTTCAAGTCATATTTTACGGCAAATGTCTTTTCGTTACTTTGTTATCTATTAATTATTTCCTGTTTATCAGAAACTAAAGTAACCAAAGCATATGTCAATTTCACATCTACTTCAGTGAATATTATTCCTTAAGCAGCGACTCACCGTCTTGCCTCCTTTTCCGATGACTCTACCGGCTGCAGTTGAGGGAACCTTGATGTGCGTCTCCAGTTTGACCTCCTCCTTCGCCGAGAAGAAGTTCTCCTCTTTCAGTTTCCCAAATATCCGACCTTGAGCCTGGAATACAGAGGAGGGTATGAGGCAAGAAGAGACTGGGGAAAACGGGGACACACGGTGATCCACTGAATTTCCACTGCAGTCATATCTCTAAAATAGCTTCTGTTTAAAACAATTTTTCAGCGATGTTTCAGATATTCATGGTATTTTACCTTAAATTGAGCCTCTGGGGGTCCTGTAATGATTACCATCCTCTCAGGAACATCTGGGCTCTCAGCTGGTGCAATCTGACATAAACATAGAGAGTTGTTATAGACACAAAGAGGGAGAAGATCTGTCCAAAACTGGAGATCTGAATGTGTGGTCATCTTCTAACCACCACAATCATGTTAGATTACGTTATGAGAATTCACTGACCCACAGTCCCACCTCCTCAGACGTGCTTAGGGGCATTTCTGAAATGCTCAGTTCACTAGTCATCACTTTTTTTTGACCGCAAAACCCTAACATCCTCAGCTGTGGTCCGTGAACTGCCGCTGACTCATCGAGCATTAACTGCTTCTTGAGTAACGTCATATGAAGGATTTAACTGCATTTTTAGTCAATAATAAAAGAAAACATCACCAATCCGGAGTTATTACAGTCCAGTATAGTTAAGTTTTTTTTTTTTTAGTGTTTCAGTTTACTTTCAGTTTGTTTCACGAGTGCATAAGTAGTTTTACCTTTATTTTTATTTTGAAGAACTCACTATTGTTAGTTTTTACTTTCAGATTTTATGAGAAAAGCCTATATTTAAAGAAGCTGAATGAGTCGGGATAAAAAAAAAAAAATTACCAAATGATACATAATCAGTGTTTATTATGTTGTGCAAAGATGTTCTTTCTTTTATTCCAGGAGTGTAATACTTGGAAAATAAAAACGAAGATGATTGCCTGCAATTTTATCTCCTATTTTTGTTATGCTCCTTGTAGTTTTTATTCAGTTTGGATTTATGTTTTATTTCAGTTGACATCATTTTTTTTTTTTTTTCATTTTTAGGGTTTAATTTTGGTTGTGGTTCACCATCACTACCCAGTAGCAGCTTAACCCTCAAATCCTGAAGAATTTTTAGAGTGTGCCACTGTATTCTGATCATATTATAAAATATATGAATTTAATATAAGCTTTGTCTAAGAATGGAGGAATTTACCAATGTTTGTTGGTATGCAAACACAGAAAAGGCCTCTATGCTTAGATATTTTGGACTTTCCTGAGCTGCAGCCATTTATTAGCATTTGTTGATGGAGCTTCTGAAAATCCAAAGAAGAAACCGAAAAGCCAAGAAGCTGAACAGTAGGATTAGCGACTCAAAAGATAAAATAGAATAAAACTTTTGTCTGTGGGTGGGTATCAAGGTGGTTGAGGTAACTGAGACTGTCCAACCCACCTTGATGGAGGCTCCAGCGAAGTGGGCAAGTTGTTTGATGTGTTGGCCCTTCTTGCCGATCAGGGCCCCGACTGCCTGAGTTGGAATAAAGAGGTAGACGACCTCCTGTTCTGGAGCCTGTTGCTGTTAAAAAAATTTATAAAAAAAAAAACAAAAAAAAAACACAGAGACACATTTTTTATGACATTTGCATGGACTCAAATCAGCTGCAGTAAAAAAAACAAAAACAAACAACATTTTTAAATAGTTACACAAAATTTGATTAAACTTGAAGTGCAGCCAAAAATGATGACACCACATGCAAGGAAAGTTAAAACTGGGTAAACATCCAGCTGAGCTCGAAGGGGATAACTTCCTATTAGGGCCGATGTTTGCCCTGTGTTGTTGTTGTTTTTCTTAGCATGGTAACATTCATGTGCACTACGCTTGTTAAGGTAATTTTCACGAGCTGCAGGAGGACTCTGGGCTGAAAAAGTCCCCTTCCAGAAATATTTGTGGTGTTCTGGTGACTGGGCGATGGTACGCAGGAATTTCAGACTCAGTCCAGCGTAGAGGTTGACTGAGAGGTTGTCATGTTTTGTTATTCATGCCTCCCTCTAGTTTCCCTTTATCCTTTCTCTCTCTCTCTCTGTATATCCTACACAATTACACTGTCACATCCTACGTCTCAGAGCTCTATCTATACTGTGTGTGTGCAGCGGCTTTAAACTGGCCTCTACTTAATATATTTCAGGAAACATACTGAGTGCTGGTGAGGGATGGCACTTGCTGGAGGAACCCCGTACAGGCCACTGAGATGTGAAGAGTGACTCTGAAAGTGAAGTGACAAGCAGACCGTTCAGATGGACATACACATGCGCACACACAACAACTCAAGCTCTTATTAGGGGAATTCAGGCCAAAAACTCAAGAATGAATCACACTGACTTTCTTGATTATGAAGCACGCAAATGCATTCTCGCCCACTGTCTCACACCACCACTTCATCAAGCAATGAGTGGAGACTTTGTTTCACAAACTGACTCATCTCTGGAGAAAAGGGGGAATTCTGGCTGTTTCAAACTATGTACAACATCGTGCAGGAAGACCTGAGTCAACGCAGTACTGTTTTTTTCTAAAAGCACTTCAAGGACACCTGGTTTAATACGTATTGGAAACAAATTGCTTTGTCAAGTCAAAAGTAATCCTTGCGGGAGCTTTGCATTGCTGCGAGGGGCGGGACAAACCGCCTGCAGGAAAATCATCCAAAGGAAGCATTTGTGTGTGAGGCTTGACATACTCGCCTGCCACCTTTTATAAGGATGTGTGCAGAGATAAATTCAAGAAGAGTGTGCTCACTAAGAATGGGTTGTATCCTGCTGGTGCCACAGGGGGCACTGCACCACGTGGTCCGGCAGCAGGGGGCAGCACCGGCAGACCCGAGGAGAAGATGCCAAGAGCGTTCAGGTTCAAGCCTGGGATAAGGTTAGCCTGTTGCTGTTGAGAAAGAAGAGAAGCAGAGAAACATACACATTGATTTCTATTTCCGTCTTGAACAGTTTTTCATTTTTTTTCCACCAATCTGCAGGAAAAAAATTATTATATCCTGGACTTTATCTGTTGGTACAAGATGACACGGAGCACC
Organism: Ostorhinchus cyanosoma; assembly: GCA_029814465.1. NCBI lineage: Eukaryota > Metazoa > Chordata > Actinopteri > Kurtiformes > Apogonidae > Ostorhinchus > Ostorhinchus cyanosoma. The sequence continues at coordinate 27,425,608 of JAPTYQ010000015.1, read as the reverse complement.
TAAAATTAAATGATGCCTCTTAGTTAAAGTAAGTATATATTTGATCTAAAATATTAGTAAATTCCCTTGATAATTAGTATTTAATAGGAGGCAATGTAAGTATATTGTTGTATATTTAATATGGCACAGGTCTAGAGTCCAATAAAAACAAGACAAAGGTCTTTGTGCTAATGGAAGTCCTCTCTGTTTGTAATGTGTGATATGATTTTTCCCAAGAACAACATTAAACTTTCAAACTCCTTTTCAAATTTGAGCCAAAACAGTCAAACACGTACTATATATTAGGTGTACTGCTCCTTTACTGCCCTGATCTCTTTGTATCTGTATATGTCAAGCTGTAATATTTCCTTTTAGTCAGATATTTTGGTTTGATGGCTGTGAAAAAACACATGTGGTCTCCTCTCAAGTCCTTGTTCAGAAAGGCTTTGTGTAATATCAGCGCTGTCTCGCTAGATGGCCCTAACCACTTGGTTTAGATGCTCGGGTTGGCAGGTGCCCGGACGGATCCCACAACCAGCGCTGCTGAGCTGTGAGCTTCGAGCTTCTCCCAGTTCGTCATTATGAAGCTATATTTGAATATGCAAATGAGGGGGAAAAGTGGGAGTTTGTGAGAAAAAGAAAAGGCTGCAGCTGCTCATTAGTCCTGGGTCACACACGCCGCCTACCTCACCTCTGCAGTGACTGCATCACTGAACTCTCCTGTATGTGTGTTCAGAGTGTGCTGCTACTGCCAGTCCTACTTTATCCACTCAGTTTCCTCCTGATAATGGCTGTGAGTGATTGAATGTTTAATGATTGATTTCATTTCATCATAAAAAAGAAGTAAATTCCAAAGCATCTGCTCAATTATTTAAAGAGCACTATTCCTCTTATGACTACATAATATGTAGTACACATTCCATCTCTACTTTATCTTTTAATGTGTAACTTTTTTTCCATGTCTTTGACATGCCTGAGACTCTACTGAAAGGCAGGGTTTCCTCTGTCATTATTATAAGATGTGAGCGCAGCACTTGAAGAAACATAAAAGCTCTCCTGAGTGAGATTTCTCTGCACTTCAGGGTTTACTGTATTAGCCTGAAAAGACTACAAATAAGCTTTTAAAATTGGAGGACTGTCTATTATTCATTCAATTTTGTGTGGATTTCATCAATAAGCAGATTTGTTTTAGATTTCTTTGAGCTATTTTCTAAATATTGTAATAATATTGGTATAAAAATTCTGCATTGTTCTTCATCAAATAACAACAAAACAAAAAGCTGTCACATTACCTGAGCCATGGCAAACCATGTGAAAGGTGTAATTTATGTAAAGTGTTGACATCAAATCGTATCCCTATCAAAACCAGGGCGACACAATTTGGTGATAATAGGCATGATATGGCAATCTGCACTACAATAAAAGTCAATGTGAATAAAAATGCAAAATTTCATTACACGACACGGGTCATGCTAGTGTTTTTAGCACAGCTTGTGTACACTTAGACACTTCTTTACTACAGTAGTGGATTCATTCATTGTTTTTCTTCACGGTTTAGTCCTTGAGAGGCTTGTGGGGATGCTAGAGCCTATCCTGACTAACCAATGGGCAAAGGCCCACACCTACAGGCATTTTATTTTGACCAATTAACCTATTAAGAAGAATATCTTTGGACGGTGGGAGGAAGCTGGAGTACCCAGAGAGAACCCACGCGCACACGGGCAGAACATGCAAACTCCACACAGAAAGGCCCCACCGGCAGCCACTGGGATCAGACCCAGGAACCTCATGAGTAGATAATTAACAGTTTGCACACAAACAGAGGTTGTCACATTCAGACGTGCACATTTTTTATTTAATTAATCTGCAGCCTTTTGCGATTATATAACTGAGCAGGCTGACATTGCAATTTGATTAATTGTGCATCTCTAATCAACAGATCTTTTCACCATCTATTTTTGCTTCCTCACGCGTAAAAAAAAAAAAAAAAACGCTCCTCGGTGAAACTCTAGATGATGCATCACAGCAGCGACGCTTTTCAAACATGCTGCGCGGCTGCTCTGACCTGTTAACTTGGACTCTGAAAAAGAATGTAAGAGCTTAATGCGCAGGAGAGGTAAGCAGCACGTCCAAGGCTACTGAACGCATCATCACTACTGTAAATCTGATCCCGCTCTATGAGCATTCATCTGTGGGTGACTGCAGTGCTGTAGAGCGCGTGCAGTGTGTGATATCCTCACTATCTCACTTCCTCCATGGTTGACCTCTCTGGCTGCAGAGCTGGTGATGTCATCAGGGCACTGTGAAAGAGGAGCAGCCTACAGATATCAGATGGATGCTGGGAAACGCAGTGTGTTACAGCAGGAACACAGACACACAGCGGGGAAGTGAGGGTGAGTCAGAGGCTCCGTAGACACACACACATGCTGCGCTCAAACACTCGAGTCACTGATGAGCTATTCAGCGATCGTTTACTGTTATCCATTTACCACGAGGACAGCATCGGGTATTACTAATGGCGGTGGTAACATGTATGAATGGGAAGGCGATATTTCCTTTGCTGTATATCATCAGTCCTTGCCGTTGTTCACCTGTCAGTCTTTGTGAGTAAGCCTGAGATCATAAACCCTCAACACACACACACTGCAGATGGTAACCTTTAAGCTTGTGTTCGGCTTACGTGTCTAGCAGCAATGTCATTCTCGTAGGCCTCCCTCAGTTTCTTCATGATCTCCACCTCGGCTTTAGAACACTCCTCCAAGGTGCCGATCACTGTGATGATCCTCTCAAGGTTGTAAAAGGTTAATTCATGTACCCTGAAAGCACAAGAGGGATCATGAAAACATACAAGTGTACCATTAATAACGGCAATTTACTGCTGCTTATTTAAAAGCTGAAGGGAAAAGACAACACCGGCAAGAAAACAATCCAAAATTAACTGGCGTCTCCAGAGACGAGGAGGACATTATTCATGTGCTTTCACCGACTGACTAGGAGGTGGTGACTGTACTAAACACCATGTAGAAAACAAGTGGAGTGAACCTTAAAACAACAAGTTCACACCTCAGCATATACACATTAGCTGGACTTTTCGAAGCTTGTTTAACATCAAATTTTCAAGAGGCTTTTTTTTTTTTTTTTTTTTACATATAAAACAATGAAGAGTAGAAATCAGGGGCTGATTATTAAAACCGATATTCAGTATTTTTATGAGTCTTAACATGTTCTTAAAATCTAATATCTGACAAACTAATATAAAAATATGTGGCTTTGTCTCTGTCAGTCTGTGGTCCACTGAGCAGCTCTGCTTTCTGAACTACAACCTGCGCCTGAATTGGAGGACTAATTCAGTACAAATTAATTTTCACAAAGAGTCACTAGTTTTGATTATTTATAATATATTCATAAAATGTTGAGGGACCATTTTGTTGCTTTGTTTATCAAAAAATTCGCTTAACTTGTAGGAAGGAATGCCGCTGAGAGCTCTGTTTATTTGAAGACATTTTAACAAAGTTTTGTGTTGGAGTTTGTGTTATTCTCAATGTTGACGACAAGATTTTTATCTTTATTCCCAGCTTGTATACATCGGTTGACTTCTAAAACTGCAGCGATACACTTGAATGTGTATTTTGATTTTGCAAAAGCCTCCACGTGTCTGGATTTAACCACAGTTAACCCCAGCAAAATACAAACAAAAGTTTTCTGGTTGGAGCAAAAACCTGAAAAAACTTTCATTAAAAAGCTGTCAAGAGAACGAAAGCAAAATCTTGTAAGGTTACTTTATACTTAACTTTAACCGGTCCAGCAGGTGAAGCTTACTCTGAACAGCCTTATAATCTTATAATACATGAATCAAATAAGTGGCCGCTGAACAGACCAGTTAGCCTGGAAGTTGCACAAACGTTAACCTCTGAGGCTTTTGAGGCTGAACTCATCTGTGTCTCCAGTATTGGAGAGCGTGTGGAGAACACTCCAAGAGATAAAAACCGAACATCAATACTGAGTGTGCTGCTTGCCTCTTCTCAAAAGGACCCTCTCCCTTTTGCTTCTTCTTTCTCTTCCTTGCTGTCTTCTTACTGGAGCCTCATTACATTCCCAGAGTTCACAGACAGAGACAGAGCAATTCATTAGGTCTAAATGAACTGGGGCTGGCGAGCACGGTCCGTTAAATGCGGTGTAATCACTACCTCTCTAATATCATGTTCTGGAGTGATGGGGCCGTAATAAACTCCTCAAATTTGTTCTCTAACGTCTCACTTAAGTGAAACAACCACATGCTGAGAGGTTAATGAGCACTGAGGGGGAAAAAAGGTGTAACAAGGGGCAAAAATCAACTCCTATTTAGAGTATAGTGGTTCAAATGATAATAATCAACACATCATAAGCCTTAGAAATCAGTTAAAAGTATAAATTAGCACTCCTATTTCACCACTCTCAGTCATACAGGCTTTCACTTCAGAGTGCTGAAATACACCAGAGTGTTTCTGTTTTCCTCAAAGTGCTAGTACGTCTAGTAGCGAAGCTGCAGAGCTCTGTGGGCGTGTGTGAAAGACGGACGAGGGCGCCTTGGGAGAGACAACTTACGAGGAGATGTTAATCTTGGTCCCTGTCTCCTCCTCGATCTTCTTCAGGTTGCGGCCCTCCTTCCCGATCAGCCGACCCACCAGGCTGTTGTGGGCGAGGATTTTCAGAGCGGGGTGTTCCGTCCTGCGCAGACACACACAGGTTTGGGTGAGATGAGCGGGAGAAATTCAGCTGAGTGTCACTGATGTGCTGTGGGGAATGTTATGGTGTGATGGGGGTGAACAGGAATGTGGACAACTGCCCAGCTGGAAGTGCTGCTGTAAGCACAGGCAGCGATGTTAAGACGAGAGCCTTTCGTTCAGGCTACGTTCAGACAGCAGGTCTTAATGCACAATTTGGATTTTTTTGGTGAAATCTGATTTTTTTCGTAATACACTTTAAATGCGACTTCTATCAGTTTTGAGTATGAACTGAATGCGATCCTAAAGTGACCCGCATGTGCAAAAGAGGTCCTGACGTATTAAGTGACCACACAGGCACACACTGTGTTTATGTGTTTCCTGCTGCTCCTCCTCCTAGGATGCAGAATTGGGATGTTTGTCGCATTTCAATGATGTAAAGGTCAGATAAATGTGACCTGCCTGTTCAGACTGAAGTCGCATTGCAAAACATTAGACACGTTTCGGATTTAGGACCACAAATGAAAGTGGCCTGGGTCAGATTTGAAAAAATTGGATTTGTGCTGTTCAAACTGTCTTTAACAGATCAGATACAGGTCACATATGGGTGAAAAAAATAGGATTTGGGCCACATTTACCTGCAGTCTGAATGTAGCCTTAGTTGCATTTTTCTTTGCATCACAACCAACATGAAGCCCACAAAGACACGTCAATCTGAACAATTTTAATGCAACGTGTATATGTAACAACACACAATTCGTTACTCTAGTCTGATCTGTTTGTTTCTTCGTTTGAATGTTCACATCACTTTTCACACGTCACTAACATCAAATTCCAGTATGAACCAGTCATTCAGCTGAACTGCATTCACAAAACCAGAGTTGTTAGAAGCATTTTGATCATTTCCTTCAGTCAAAGTACAAATACACACTGAAAATAATCAACTACTGTATAAACAAAACAAAAGTAAAATTGTGTGCCATCAAATAGTGATGACGCAACATCTTTTATTAGTGTTGTGTGTAATGTCCACTACTGTGTTTTAAATGATTGTTGTTTCTGCTGCATTAATATATGTGTATGTTACATTTTACTTCTCTACATGTTTAACATTCGAGCTCATTCATACAACTTTACAGGATCTGAGTCATTCCCTCCTCTGCACAGTTTCGATGTGGTGTAACGTAAAAGTAACAGGAATTCTGATCTGACTGTTCAGTTTGAGTCTTCAGTTCAAGACATTAGATCTGTACCTGATTTTACATCATATATAAGGAGCGGGTCAAGATCAGATGTGGATCACTTTTGTCTGCAGTGTAAATGTAGCCTATGACAGGTTTCCAACAGCAAAAAAATGATTTAATTTAACATTAATAGAGTTTAGGAACTGAAAAATAAAAAGCACACACTTATAATTACACAGAGCTATGATTCACAACAATAATCCTATGTTTATTGAAAACAGTTTAATCAGCAACAGCAGAGCAGCACATTTACCCATCTTATAATAAAGCAACATACAAATAGCGAGTATAATAAGTACAAAATCAGTAGGAGACTGGACACTCAAACTCTGTATTCCTTCCCAACGTGCAAGAATGTTTATTATCTATGTAAAAGCTTAAGAGTTAGTTACAGTTTCCTAGCCTGACAGAGGAGCTCAACTTTCTGCTCCTTTGGGAGACACTTGTTGGCCAAATTAATGGAGCCATATGGCCAAATAGATTTAAAAAAAAAAAAAAAAAAAAGCAGATGCTATTTGCACCTGGGTTGTCTGATATTTCCACCCCACTACAACGTCTGTTGGCAGACTGGCTTTCAAACACATGGATAATACTGTGAAAGGTTGTTTTTCATCCCAAACCTAGACCCTGAATCTAACCAAGCAATAAAAAAACTGTGTCTGAAATTAGAAAAAAAAAAAAAGGATAACTCAATACCATGTGCTGGACTGTAACCCGCAGCAACAGACCCAGTCACCTGTAGTGCTGTTGAGTAACCAGTCTTACATTGTATTAACAGGAAACATGATTACGCATACGTGTTTGGGTATAAACAGTACTATATCTGACGATGATTATTTACAGCAAAGTGAAACAAACAGTCTGTGCCTTCAGTTTCTTTAAGGAACCTGATTAAGTTTGCTCAATACATATAAAAAAAAAAATAGTCACTTTTAATGCTGGATTATATTTTTTATACTGAGTTTTAAGTATTAGCTCAAGAGAAATTAAAGAAGCTTAAATTAATTCTTTCTTAATTACCCATCCCCCCAAAATGGGAGATTAAGGTATTGTATTTGGTTCAGTTTTTTGTTTGTTTGTCCATTTGTCTGTCTGTTTGTCATCAATTTTACGCAAAAACCACAAGACCAATTTCCATGAAATTTTAAGGAAAGGTACGAGGTGGTCCGGAATAGATCCCATTAAATTTTGGTGAATGTAGGTCAAAGGTCAATGTCACCAAAAATGTGTTTTTGTAATGATAAGAGATAGGGCAAATCAGGTAAAACGTTAGAAAGGGGTGGGGTTTGTTGTGCCCGGCACCACTTGTTTTAATATTAGGTTTGCTCCAAATTTAAAGTTTGACTTAATAAAATGTAAAAATGGGTCCTTGTTGGGTGAAAGTTATAATTTTAACTGCAGCAAGAACCATCTAATCAGCAAGAGTCTGAATCAGAATGAACAGTTCAATCATGCCTGCGTTGGTAGATAGTGAATAGAAAACTGAAAATGATATACAGCGACAAAAACACTGTTCATTTGGTTCACATCCGAATAGTTATTTCAAAAACACTGGAGGGCGAGCTGGAAAATAATGTGAGACAAATCTTCCCAGATGGACGTAAACGACACACTGTAGATCTCAGTGCACATCTGAAACCCCAAACACCCCAGGCAGCAGCCTTAACCTTAAATGTTGTACTCAGTGCACAGTCCATCAGCAGAGCAAACAAAGTGCAGTTCAATACACGAAGAATAAAGTTTGCAAACACAGAAACAAAAATTGATTACTGCTTTTACACGCAACTCCACTAAATAAAGCAACAGTCTCTGAATTTGTGCTGTATTTTCTGTGTAATTGAGGCTGCGTTACATAGTTTGTCACAGAAAAGTCATTATCCAATTAAAACCAAAAACAACTCAGCCTTAGTGTAGAGGATATTAAAAGAGGGGGAGTGTGATGTCTTTGTGATCTATATTTCTGTTCTGTGGCACAACCGTGTGGGTGTGACTCAGTGTAAATGAAGGCTGTGGTGCGTTATGGTGGGGCTTTTGGGTGGAGTCGGAGCAGTGCTGGTGGCGGTGGTTGTGGTGTGTGCAGGGGAAGGGGTGGCAGGTCAGGGCGGGCTGTAATCGGTGCCGTTTGGGGTGAGCTGAGGGGCGCGTAAAGGAAGATGACAGCGTTGCGAGTTTACTACGTTTATTTGTTCTGGTTTCACTGGGTGTTGGGCTTCTCTTACATTGTGAAATTACAGGATGTGGGGTGTGACTCCCACATCTAAAGGAACTAGGGCGGTGTAATTTAGCCAGAGGTGTGAACGTCAGTATGACTGTAAAGCAGGATTTGACACTGAAATGAAAGATTTGTTTATTATATTATAGGGCTGTCAAAATTAACATTTTAGCACGGATTAATCCATCATCATGATTAATCTGATTAAAAAGATGAATGCAATTAACCTATCTGCAGTACAGAATGAGTCTGAACGTCTCTGGCAACACATTTGGGGCCGTTTGTCCAAGTCGAGTTACCATCGCACATGTGCAAACGGGCAGTTGATCAGTAGTGACAGGCAGTAGAACCAACCCATAATGATGAGAAGACACTAAACAGCACATTGGCCTCTGGATGGAAATGTGAGGACGAAAAAAACAAGACAGACCAATCGTTTCAAGTTTTGTCGAAACTGTTGCAGGTGTTTAATAAACACATGAAGAGCATAAATATTCCCTTCTTTCTTGAGTCTGTTTCTTCATGCAAAATGAAACATGATTACTATAGATTAAAAGGTAATAATATTTAATTACGATTTATTGAAATTAATCCACAGCAACTCTATAATTAATCTGATTTAAAAATGTAATCGTTTGACAGCACTACAATATAACATGACATTCATCAATATGATAACGTTTAGATAATTTTGGACCTTGACGTGTTTAAAACCAGTCTTGAATGCTGAGCGTAGTTTAAGTTTTTCACACGTGCTCATTGTTTTACATGTAAGTAAACTCTTATTCATCTAATCAAACTGCCTGAAATACTCATCAGGTTAATGACAGACCTGTGAATGTATGGCAGATTAAAACCCAAACGTCATAATAAGAATTGTTGATGAAACCATGAAGACAATGAAGTTATTTTTATGGGAGAAAATACGTTCTGTTGA
>JAPTYQ010000015.1:27360860-27379103 GCA_029814465.1 Ostorhinchus cyanosoma | reverse complement strand
AAAGTGGGAAAATGAGGAAGGATTTATTTTTACATATTGCGAGGAAAGAAATTGCACTTAAACTATGCAAAAACAAAATACATTACTGTGAATTCCTCTTTGTTTACTGGTTTTCTCCCTAATTTGATGCTGTAGAAAGTAAAAGGTTAAAGAAAAGTACAGATGTTTTTGCCACAGAAAACATCACACAACCTTTTTCTGTTCTGTTCATTTACTAGGTTATACCAACAGGAAAGTGTTCATGGGTTCGTTCTACTTAAGGCAACGGTGTAGTGTGACTGTCTTATTCGTTCACACATGCAATAATACATGCAATAATAATAGCAAGATGACATGGAAGTGATCTGAAGTATTTAAAATAGATTAGTCCCTTTGAGTATTCCTAAAATGGACCATGAACCTGCCCAAATTTGCTTTTATTATAATAGAATTAGAGTTCTTTTTCACCTTTTTTTGTGTATTCCAACGTTTCAGTGGCAAAAGCTGACGTGAAAACAAGACGATGTTGAAATAAAAACACTTGAAGACTGAAGTTTCTGTGTCAGAAGGTGCTCGGTGATACTCGATAATCTGTGAACAATTTTTCGAATGGAGCAAACCTCTCCTGGAAAGATAAAAGACTTTTGAGTGTGTGTACGTTAGTGTGTGAAAAGCTTGCTTCATTTATCTGTTAGTTGTGTTGTTAACTGATATTACTACGGCTAACCCTGACTCATCGCCTTGCTTCTGAAGTGAATTAGGTACCAAAGTGCATTTATTCAACATTGTAGAACAGTCAATTACAAAGACAGGATGTCGTGGCAATAGTTTGGGTCCTGGGAGACTCTGAAATTCTCTTTTGTGTCTCGAGCTTAAGAAGTGTAGGAATCCCTGATCTAATATATGTTGCAAATTAGATTTAAGGGCTGTTGTCTGCAAACTATAATCAAGCACATTTTAACAGAAACCCTCCCATCGGTGTCTGTGAGCTCAGGGAAATGCCAGCTTTGATGCTTTGCGGTAATGAGAGGGAATATACTGTAAAAGATGTCAATGCAGACCGTTTTCCACATCCAACAAAAGGATGCAAACAATTGCTCTTGACCAAAGGAAGAACAAACCCGGGTCCTGTTGAATCTGACTCTTCTTTATGTAGTATCATCTTCACATCAAACTGGCCTTTGAAGCTTGTCATTCTACGTCTCTGTAATTTATTTTCCCGCAACGTTATTCGACCGGAAACCAGGCTGCCTGGAGTCACTCCTCACACCACTTAAAACAAAAACCATCTTAGCAACCATCTCTGAAATGAACTGTTGCCTCCCGCTTGGGGAATGGCAAGAACACAGAGGCACTACACACACACACACACACACACACACACACAACAACATGGACACATACACATACAAACATCTACTGTTGTCGAAGAATTCCAAAAGCAGTAACCACAAGTGGACTAAGAATAAACTGCCTGTCTCTGTTACACTATCTGATAGGGCGGCTCACATTCAGCTTATAGTACAAAACATACAGCTGAGCGCTTGTTACACTCACTCATGCTAATACATCACCCGTTTCATTCTGCACTACCACACTGTGCCAAGGGAGCAGTGACATTGTGAGCTGGAGAGGAGCGGCAGACAATGCACGCAATCTAGGTGGTGCACACGACATGGTAGGCTGACACAAAACACGCACATAAAAGGGGTGTGGTGGATGGGAGGGTAGGGGGTGGTAGAGGTTAGACAGGAAGCGAACGCTGCAGTGGAAGGACAGTGTGACAGTGCCTGGAGCCAGTAGGTGAAGTACGGCTGCGTGCTGTGCGATTCAACACTAATGTAAATCACCTAAGCAAGCACAGAGTGAGTGTGCTGGTTTTCAGTTAACGTGGGAAAAATAGCAGCTTTGCTCTTCGTACGCTTCACAGGCAAAGATCCTATTAACTTCTGCAGCCCTTCTACAAGAACACATGCATGGCTGCTCCAGCATAAAATATTTACTAACCTGGTGAGCTGAAGATGCCTGTGTTTTTTTGCCTTTACATTTTACACAAGATCACGCTCTACTACAGGCGCGCACTTCATTTTTAATTGGATTTGTGTCAGTTTGTGCTTCAATTAATCTGACAGGCATGGGGTATTCATCAATCAGTGTCGTCATGTTGTTTGCATGCAAAAGGAAGCAGTGGTGCATTGCCGGCTGTGCAACCGGCGGGCGCACCGACTGGCGACCGCTTATCCGATCCTATCACCTTGCATGTACATTTTGACAGTTTTATAGGTAGCGGTTTAGATAAATTGGATGCATTTAGAATAAGAACATAATACCCTGAAAACCTCAGGACTGAAAGAAGTGCTCGTCATGTGCAGCAGAGCGCCGCTACTGCAGCAGCTACTGCACCCATGGGAAACACCGAGCATAGACTGTTTAGTGAGACACGCACAGATTGAACACTTCACAATAACATATTCTGTTTCTCTGGGGAAATATTAGCCAGAGGTCAGCGAGACAACAACTATTTACAAACAGTCCTTTCCACATTCTGCTCACAGCCTGGCGTGTGCAGCTCTCTGCAGCGGCTCAATGAAAATACTCTGATTCACGCCCCCGAAACCTTGGTGTGATCAAATCAAAGGGGCTCCCATAAGAGTCCCCCCCCCGTTCAGAGCGTTAAGATATCGCACGATCGCTCTCTTATTCGTCTTCTCTTTCTATTGCTGACGTTCTTATCTGTTTCTTTCTCCTTCACGCTGGAGTTGACAGGTTACTGCCATGTGTTGGGTCACTTGGCAGAGGAGGTAAATAGAGTCGTCCCACTGCCTCGCACCTGCCTGGCCTACATTACCCCACTCAGATCTGGGTTCTGCAAATCATATTCAGCGGCTTAAAACAACAGGCTTTAAAGCAAAACCAAATATTAAATACACTTGAGCCTACTTAAGCCTGCAAACATAACGACACATCACAGTGAAATACAAGACTGTGTTTGTGTAAAACTCTTAAATAGTATTTTTTTATTTTTTTTTTTAGAGTTTTTTCATTTTGCCTGAATTAATGTCTTTGCAGACTAAATAAAGAAAAAGAAGCAAAAGGACGAGCTGTTCAGCTTTGATGTATACAACTGAAATTTAATGTTGGAGAAAAAAATACGTTTTTTCCACTGAGATGGAACAACCTTTTGGGGCTACTTTAAAAGATGTAACTGATTAAAGCTGTCTGTCAAACCAAGGCCATTATCGGTAACTCTACAAAATAATCTTGCTTATTATAGGCTGGAATACGTCTCTAATAAGATAGATTTTTTTTTTTTTTTTACATTGTATTTCCTGTTGAGAGACAGAAGTCAAGTTGAGTTTTTTGCAGTGAAAGACTGAACAATCAGGAAAAACAGATGATAAACAGGCGTGTCAAATGAACACATTCTTTACTCAAGTGGAAGTGAAAAGACTTGTGAAAGTAGAAGGACTGGTTCAACTTCTTTACTGGAGTGTAAAAGTGCAGTTTCCATCTTACGTTTCACTTGAGTGAAATGCATGCATGTATGCACGTTCGAGCTACAGTGGTTGTGCAATTTAATGATTAGTTTTCAGTCACTTTTCTGACATTTGATTAACAAGTTTAAGTCGTTTTTGAAGAGAATAAAAGTATAATTTCTTTGACTCCAGCTTCTTAAACATGCATATTTCCTGGTCCTTCCTCCACTTTGACAGTAAATGGAATACCTTTGGATTTTGGACCAAACTAGGGCAGGTCGTGTTAATAATTTTTTAACAGTAAATAACTGTGTCAATTTAAGTTGATTAGTTGCAAAGTCATAGTTAACACAGTAAAGAGCGGCTGAATTACAAGCACACCATTCAATTTTGTTTGTTTTTTGTTTTGTTTTGGGGTTTTTTTGTTCTACAATTTTCAGCTTTTTTTCTTGTCTCTGTGATGTAAAACATTGATCTCTTCCACCAAGTTAAAATTACTTTTAATTACTGTTTACTGTTTTGACGAATTGACTTATTGACTAATTGATTTTTTTGTGCACCTTCCTGGACCGGACAACTCATTAAAGCAGTGTAAGACGACACACACTAAACAAACTCGTTGCCACTGGTGTAACACTGCACTTTTAGCACCACGGGAGACCACCTAAAAAAAAAAAGAATAAAGGTTGCTTTTTTTCCCCAGTGTTATAGATAATTTACTGTTTTAAAGCCCTTAATTTCTGGCTATATGAACTAAAAACAAAGCATGATTGAAAAATATTCTTTACACAAAACTATATGCCATAATAACAAGAAAAATCACACCTCATCTACAACAAATTCTTATAATCTTCAATAATCTTAACTATTGCCCTTTAAGTATTTTTTTATGATTTTCGCAAAGCATAGCCTTGATCAACAAATTAATTCCACATATTGCTCTGCCCTATGACTACCTAGTGCTATCTGAACTAAAAGGGTAAAAGGCAACAACGTGGCTCTATATTGAACACTTTTTTATTTCATGATGTAGAAGCACTGAACATCCACAGTTTTTTAAAGGCTTATTCCTCGGCCCATGAATAAACACTCAATTCACACAAACAAATGAACCAAGATCAAAGCTAAAAATATGGAAAGTATAATAACGACTAATAATGAAAACATATTACTTTGGAAAGTTTGGAAAAATGCAATTACTGCAAAAATAGATCCCATCTCATCTCACATTAAACACTGTTAAATGTTTCTCAACATTTGGTGACAACCACTAATTAATTCATCTAGAATAATCCACTGATTCATAGATAGTGAAAGTAAATGTTAATTGCAGCTTTAGATTCAGCAAGAAATCATGTTTTCTATGTTCTATGTTATTATCCCATCCATTTAGGTTGGATTTCTTATAAACAAAATAAGCGATAATTTTCCAGAAAGGCTCTAAAAATAAAACGGATGAAAATGTAAGAAGTGCAGTGCATGTATTTGTAGTAAAATGCACAAAGAAACTCTGCTTAAGTGCAACATATTAGTTCAAGCTGGATCCAGTAAATCAGTAGAATTAAGATGTAAGGTTGAAATAGGGAAGGTTTCTATTTTCTGTCAGTTCTCACACGGACAACCTGTAATTTTGCCGTTTGGTAGTAGACCTGTCACAGTCTGCTGAGGCAGATACAGGGGTAAATCCACTTAAAGGCAGCAGCAGCAGCAGCCTCACACCGCCTGGCCGACCGGGGGAAGAAATGCTGCCCTCTACCAGCAGTGCTCATTCCTCCTCGTGCAAGAACAGAAACGCATGCGAGCAGGAAAACACACTGGTCGGCACAAGCCCTCGAGTGGGACATCTTTTGAGTCTGCCTCTCTGACTCGGAAGTCCGATCTTCCTCTTCGAGCGGAGAGTGTGAAACAGAGGAAACGCACAATGGTGGGACTGTGCTGCAGGTTATGTCAGGGGCTCAGCTGTGTGCACATTCTCACTGTAGCCGGCTTGTTCTGTGCGGAGGGAGCTTCCCAGCTTCCGTCGCATACATATGGAAAAGGATGGAAATGATGGCTCTGAGTGGGATTATGAATAAGAAAGGTCACTAAAGGGCTGAGGCTGTGACATAGACGGACAGCCTACTCAGCAGATTTCCCTGCCACACTTGCGGAAAGAAAATGAGCACTTGAACATTTCAATGAAAAGGCAGTTTTACACAGACATTTTTATTGAGGCACCTTTCTAGAATATATGTATGTATTCTGTATTCATTGACATATAAAATCAGCACTCTGACCGCTGCACCACCCATCGCGTGAGCCACCAACACATGGCTGGACTGCAACCTCGCAGCTATAACTGGTAGGCCGTCTCCACTCTCTTGGGAATGGGTGAAAATTACAGGGTATGCGAACGTGACGGTAGTTCATAACTAACTTAAGCTGTAATCATAAGATTGTGACAGTGATATCAAAAGATATTATAATAATCACTCGTGTGTTCATCCCACGGAGTTGCAGGCAGTTTGCAGCACACGTGTTTTCTCCACTTTGGGTTCGTTTTGTGAAAGCCTTTGTCATTGGAGCTCTATTCCTATAACTAAGCAAAAAAAAAAACACTCAAAACCGGTTCCCATGGCAACGCAGAGAACAGAACGGCGTATAGTGGGACCCGTAAACACACAAGAACACATGGTATTCACATGCACAAGGACAGGTTTTTCCTCCACAGTATCTACAAATATCAGACGCTTAAATCTAATGCTTTCAACACCTTTATGAACTTTTGGGAAACATTAACTGATTTAAAAGGTTTCGATACCGTTGCAAAACTATGGATTAAAGCGTAGACAAATGTGTGAGATGCTAAGTTACAGATTTCATATCTTGGTTTTGCTCTTGTTTAAATACATTGCTTCCGTTTTATTCCTTTAATTCAGTCTGAATGCATCATCCCTGTCAAATAAATTAAATCAATCAATCAAACTAATTTTTACCCAGATGTCAGAATTGGTTTGGGACAAATCCTCTTTCTTATTTAATCACTGTAAGAAAATTTCTACAGGTAAGTATGTCATTGAGAAAGTAAAAGTAAAGGTTTTATGTAGGAGTATGGTTAAAAGTCAGATTGGTCATTCTATATTTTGCCAACAGGAAATTGCAAATACCAAGTACACAACAATACAAGTACAAACAAAACCATAAACTTCAGGGGTTGGTTTTAATATATGTAATATCACAAATTTGATCTTTCACACCAAAGAGTTTGGCGCACATTAGTCAAAAATATATTAAAAGATGGTCAAATGAATATTGTTCAAGTGGAAATCATCGACTCTTTGGCCTTGAAATGTTCTTTATTTTTTACCAACCTAAAGAGGACTAAGTTTATGCTTAACAGGTCTCCGAGAACGTTTAATAATAAAATGTGGGGTCCATTCTTTATATGTAAAAAAAAAAAAAAGAAACAAAAACAAAAGCTTGACATTTCACATATTCCTAAGTAATTGTTCAGGTTTTCAGAAAAAATTTTCTGTTCCAAACAGAAGACCAGACTGTTTGTTCTTGTTCATTTTGAATCCTTTTACTTTCATTTCGTGCTCCATCTATTGCACCACAGCTTGTGGTAGTTTCTGTTTAGGTCCTTTTTCTATAATGCCGTTATCTTGATTTGTGTACATCTCTGAGTGTCTGACTTCTTTTTCTGAAGAGTTTCAGTAAAAAGGTATTTGAAAAGAAGTTGTTTTTTTTCTTTTTCATTTCTCAAGACTTCACACCTTCAACTTTGAGATGATTTAATGATTTCTAAAGTCTAATATTTATGAATGTAGATTTAAGACTATGATATCATCTCCTTTTTACATCATTCACAAGATGGAATGTGATTTTAGTCTTTTACAGTTCTGTTGAATATTGAAGAATATTTAAGTTACCAGGCCATATACTGTTTTCTCACATTAAAAAAAAACAAAAAAAAACAGAAATCACTCAATTACTGTGTTTAGAGAATGCAGTCAGCAACGGTCAAACTGTATAAACCTGTGTTCAGCTCAGGTCAAAATGAGGTTGGTATCATCGAACAGAAAACATGAAGTATAGCGAGTACACACACTCCTACACAGGGCGACCTCCGGAATGTTAACCAGGTTTTATTGTTAATAGATTTAAATGACCAACTGTAACGAGATACGATGTTCTGGAAATTAGTTTGCAAAATAACAGCATAAAAATTGTGCTTTACACGTAACCAGTAAATCCATGTAAAAGGGTTGGATGTTAAAACCATAAGCTTTGTTCTTTGATGTCAAATGCATTTTCCTACCATGCACCAGGGACACGGAATAATCTTCAAAAAACGGTGAAACTACAAAAATTCATCTCTGTTAATGGTTTTAAAGGCATCATGGAGAATACTGTGAAGGAGTAACGTCACTGCCATTACGGTTGAATAACTGTTATTCTGTTTTATTGTTTATTGTGTATCATGTATGTGTTTTATATAGTTTTGACTTTGGCTCAGGTCTTCCTGGCAAAAGAGATTTCTATTCTTAATGGGACTTCCTGGTTAGGTAGAAAGGTAAAATAAACAAAATATAATCTGTAAAAAAAAAAAAAAAAAATCTAAACATTTTGAGTTCTAAAAATAAGTCAAATGTATATCATCAACAGTATAAATGTTGAGAGTCAAAGTACGTAAAGTCAAAAAAACATTAGCGGTTTTAGCTCGAGTGTGATCGGTGTAGAAAATAAAACTGTGCATTTGATTTAATTTTCTGCCGTCTTTGCTCGTTCCTAGAGCGCAAAACGCGAAGGTAAGACGCTGCAAAAAGTCTAAGAGGTAAAGATCCGACCAAAGAGATTAAAAACCCCATCTGACCTGGGTGAAGCTTTAGGTCAACAGCATTCCCAGCTCCAGGCTTTAAGCCAATGTCACAGAGCCTCTTCATGAGCCTCGATCCCTAGCACTTGACCCACTCACATAGGATTGGCTGAGGAAAAGGATTGTGGCTCCTGGCTCGCTCTGTGTCTTGCTCTGATTGGCTCAGTGGGAGTTTTCACCATATTCATTTCACCTGTTCAAGACCCATCAGCGCTCTTAAGTTCCAGAAGGGGTAGTGGGGTTATACAGTGTTGATATGGGACAAGGACGGGGTTTGCTTGTGTGGGAATTGCCACCTGCTCTGCGCCTCAGCTGCCCACCCCTTCCACGGAGACCACACCCTTGGGTGCCCACTGGGGAGCACTGGCACACGGAGGGGCGAGAAATATTAAACTTTACATCCGGCATGCAGCTGCAGGGTTGACTACAGCCTTCCTGTCTTCCCAGCACCATCCTGGAGCTGCGTGTGAACATATCTACGTTTGCATAAACCTATACCCCCAACACACACACACACACACACACACACACACACACACACACACACACACACACATAAGCAGACAGCAGACACACAGACAGACTGAGCAATGGACGGACGTGGAATAGGAAGGAGAGACACTGCAGCTGTTACATCTTCAAATTACTTCCCCAAAAAAGAACTTGGGTACAAACGGCGCTACTCATAATCATGATTTATACCACATTAAATATTCACATGCAACACATTTAAAATTCCAGCAATTTATCAAACCTACTTAGCTAAACAGCATCCTCAAACATCTGCTTGAAACAATGATGATTGTTTCTGTGGAGGATTAAGATGATGACGGCTACACTTTTCATTTTTATAACCAGCAAACTAAGAGTTTAATGTACACCTGGTGGACTGGTATACACGGAAATAAAACCATTAAAAAGAAAAAAAAAAAAAGGCTGACGGAGCTGAAACAATTCGTCGGTTAGCTGTTAACTATTAAATTAATCTGTTTCAGTGAGAAGAGAAATTCGACATTTAAATTCCACGTTTCTTTCCTCCTCGATCACGGTTAATTGAACAACAGAATTAACAAACAAAATATGTGAGGATATCATCTGGGGTTTTGGAAAAATACTGTTTTTCACAGTTTTTTCCCTGACATTTCATTAATAAAACAACTAATCAAGGCATAAAATCAGCAGATAACGCAACAACGACCAAGGGATCATTATCATACAAATGGTTGCTAATTTCTTTCATTCATTTACAAGACATTTCTTTTTAATTCTATACTTTTGCACTAGCTTGTTTTTCTATAAGCTTTATCCTTCATTTGTAAGAAGAAGCATGACATCCTTACTTGCTATCTGTGTCACTTCTCATCAGGTAAAATGTCTCCAATGCCATTTATGTAAAAGGACAGAGCTGGTTTTCACCTCCTTTCTCTTAACTCTCCCAAAACTCAGTGTTTGCTAAGAAAAACCCTAGTGTCATGTCGTCCAGTCTTGCTCATCTCAGCCACACCTTCCTCATCCCCTGAGTGCTTCACCTATAGAAGCGCCTCACCTATAGGAGCACTTCACCTATAGGCTTATTACCCAACTACCGGTAGTAATGTGTGTAAAGCTGCAGTCGCATATTAGTCATGCAACAGGTTAGAGTGGAATGTGAATGACAGCTCACTGAGAAAAAAGTCTCTATGGCTGCTGCTGTGATTCATATGCAAGTGTCTGTAAAAGAAAAGGCGATTCCAACTCTCCACAAGCTTAAACAGCGATCCCACCGCTCTGATAGACACACAATGAATTTACAATTCTCTCACATCTAATCTCGCCATTCCCCTAAGCTATGTACTCTGTTGCAGGAGCAAGTCTGTTATCAATTCAGGAGAAAAATACACGAGTCTGCTTTGCTTTCTAGAATAAGTTAATAATTGTTACACAAATTTAGTAGTCCTGGACAAAGGGCTGAAATTCATATGCAGCAGCTTGAACACAAAGCTTTCTGCTAATACGTGACGAGTAAACAGTCATTATTTCTACTAGAGCTGCTGAAAATCTATTGTGCAAGTCTTTTTTTTTTTTTTTGGAGCATTGTCTTGCACCTAAAGGACTATATTAACTGTAATGTCGTCATGGGTGAGATGTGTAAAAACAGGCCAACTGAAAGGTAAAGGGGACAACAGCAGAGGTGTTTAGAGCCTAAGATGAACATATTTCAGAGAAACCTTGAGGATCAACCTCATCTGTGGCCCCTCATCGCTCAAAGCAGATCACTGTGTGCCTTTTAGAGATGACTGATGGCTCCTCCCAGACAGGTGAGAGGAGACATTAGGAGTCAGGAGGAGGGTGCAGCGGATGTGGCTTTTACAAGGGAGCGGTGTGATGCCTCCTACTATCACTCCGGACCAAACCGGAGCCTAAATTGGAGAGCTTCCCCTACACCCAGGATCAACTGGGGAGTATTAATGGATTCGGAGTGGATCAACTGATGGCTATCGTATTTCGCTGTTTTGACTCAGTGTGCATTGACAACCTAACACACACATCTGCATGTGCACTGTGGTGCAATGCAGATGTTTACACCCATGTCTTGGTGTGTATCCTGTCGTCAGAGATGGCTCTAGTCAATTTAGCTTCATCAAACATCATTAAGGGGAAACCTTAGATTTAAATGAAAAGCACAGAGTAGATGCATTCAATGTGACACAAGTCAACAGGACGTCACAGTTTCAAGTCCATTACGTCTTCATTTGTACACATTTCCACTCCAGGTTAAGTCTAAGGAGTAGATTGATAATTAATAGAAGTAAAGTGTCACTCTGTTGCTAAAGTAGCTAGTAAACAAATATGTAAACCTTTCAGGAGGATAGCTCTACATGTGTTCCACAACAACAAATACTCTGTCTTCACATGGTTATTATTACTCATTTATCAGGCTCTGAGTGAGAAAACACTTTGTCCACACCTTCCCCACCTATTACAGAGTCAAGCAACACTGCATATCATTTAAATTGCACTAATATCAATTAATCACCAGGTCACACTCTGTTTGCATGTGTGTTATTACAGAAGAGACTTCACCATATGCTTTGCCTAAAAAGAAAACTTGACAAATAGAATGGTGTGTACACTATCTCTCATTTCTGGTCTTAAAATTGGCTGCCACTGGTCCAAAACAAAAGCAACAACACCTGACAGATAAATTGTTTTACACAAAAACACTTAGTTTTGTTATTATACACAGCTCCATTCTTTCAGTCAAATCTGGACAGTTATTGGATAGGCTTTTGTCATGGTGGTGTAGAAATATATTATTTGTGTAAATAATTGAAAACTGTTTACATTTTAACACTACAATTACACAAGAAGTTCTACAGATAACAACAATTATATTACACACATCACAAAATGCTTTAGTCACTTACATACAGACATAAATAACCGCTGTCCTACCACTGAAATACAATAAAAAAAATAATACTGAATTGTGTACTTTATTATAACACTGGTCAAGTAAACTAATTGATTTATTTAATCATGTAACCCTAATAATTCCTGTAACTATTTAGAAACAATATGGAACTATTTATTCAGCCTTTTCCATGACAAACACCTTCAAAACTATTTTTAAAAATTGAAACGAAAAATAGAATTTACTTTTACGAAAACTAATCATATTAAAAACTTATAATAAATTAAAAAAAAACTGGTGTGTATGCTAACATCTTAACATTTTAAATTAATAGAAGTTAAGAAACATTTAAATGAATCAAAAGCTGTTAAAATAACAACTATCCACACATTTATGTTTTAAGTTCCTCAAAATCAATAGTAAAAAGGCCCCCTTTTTTTTTTTTTTTTTTACAAAATGAACTCACATGCAAACAAATGCAATTTCAGAGAGAGCGTCATAATCTGTTAGAATTATTTGTCCCTGAAAATAGAGATAATTTAATTGTTAATCCCTCTGTGCCTATTAGTACACTGAAGACATTAGAAAACACAACTAAACAGCATAAACAAACAGCAAACAAAGCAAACAGCAGTGAAAACTACAGCAGCTTCACAAAACCAAGGCCTGAAGAGGAAACTGAGCTCACACACAAAACAAAAGCCAGCTCTGGAATCACACACATCTAAAACCAAACATATATCAATAATGTAAGCCATAGGACAGATTACCAGGATCATTATTTATATAAGTAAATATAAAGGAGTCATTTGGAAATCTAATTTTAATTTAACTAAATGTATTAATTCCCACTTTGTCTGACACATGAGGATGAATTAAAATTCCATATTCAGAGCATAAATCTAAATTTACTATAGAGGACGTTTTAATTGCAACAATACATCATCTTACAACAAAAAGACAAAAACATACGCTTTACACACAGGTTTTTTTTGTTTGTGTTTTTGATGAAGGTACAAATATCTGCAAAAACTTTTTCTTTTTTTTTTATAAACATGGTGACTTGTGGGAACTTAAGGGCGGATCCTACATGGAATTAAATCTAATCTATTGTCTTGAAACGATCTGAGACAAAAAAAAATTACATCAACTTGTGCTTTTTTTCCCACGTGACTTCGCCACTTCACGCTGATGGTGTGCGTGTTTCAAAATGAACACCTGTACGTGCCATTACGCCTCGGTCCCGTCCGCCTCAGTCATATGGCGAACATTGTGCTTTACGGGCCTGTTCTGAAGACGCACGCAGGTCCACGAGCCTCACACGGCGCCGATTGGACACATGCAGGCACATGTATGGACATTTGCTCCATCTGATTCCGCCTGTAGCCGTGCAGTGTGCAGCAGGGCCATCATGGCAGCCATTATGAGGCTCTCCAACATTGCCATGGCCTACGTGCACTACTGTGGGGAGTGGCGCAGGCTTGTGCACCATGTTGCGCCCTGCTGCTGGCAAAAACACCTCAAAAATCGAGCCTTTAAAGCGGGGGGATAACACAAGGGGCTCGATGTTTCGTCAGTTTACACACAAATCTATAGGTTTTCTCTACAGTTTGCCCCAGCAGAAAAGCGAGGGTTGTAAAAATGCAGAAAACTAGAGCCTGCACTGAAGGGGGAGGACTGCTGGAAGCGTAAAGTATGGGTCACGTGTTCATCCACAAGGGGCTTGAATATTTACCTTTTTGTCACGCAACGTAGTCTTTCCCTACATTCAAAAGACGTTGTTACGTAAAAAAAAAAGAAAGAAAGCTCTATATACCATAAAAGAGCACACTGCGTAACAATATTCCACAAAACAATGGCGTTTAGAGCGCATTACGCACAGGAAAATCCTGCTTTTAATTATTATTCCAGATGATTAAAAATCCCATGTATGTGTGATGGTTGTAAAACAGCACGGATAAACAGATCCAAAGCACAAAGCATGGGAGTGGGCTTGCAGACGTGGAGTTTAAGGTCGCCCTATAGGATTCGCACACAAACCTCCCAAGTCTCGCCACGCATACACACATACAATCTGAGTGTCTCACATACATACGCACATGCATGGAGTAACCAGAGGAGAGGAGAGGCTGATTTGTATGCAACTCATCGTGCATTGCAGTGTAAGTCAATAATGAAACCTAACTTTATCGCCTACGTATGTGGAGGGGGAAAAAATGGCCTTACGTGGAAAAAAAAATCATACATGTGCAACAGCGTGGAATACACTCCAATCCCAATCCTATATGTAAAATCCAATTAAGACACAATTATTTCATATGTATGTGTGTGTCCGTGGTTTAAAGTGGGATAGGCCTCGTTGCAGATCACGCGATATGGCAGCAAGCAACAGCAGCAGCAAAGCAAGCGTGTGTGCTGTGCATGTTGGGACTAAAAAAAAAAAAAACTGCTTTTGTAACGCTTTGTAGATTCAGTTTATTTGCTATGTAATTCCATTTCAGGCGACTAGACAATTCCAGCAAAACAAGTCACAGGTTGAAAAAAGCCCACACACACTCACACAAGCCGAGAAAAGAGGGAGATCTATGCTTGCTATATTTCACAGCGGAAGCCTACAGGTCACACAGTCTGTCATGGGGCTCACAGTCAGTCAGTATAGGCGTAGGACAAAAAAAATGTGTGCGTGCAAGTGGGTGAGTGTGTGTTTGTGTCAGATTGTAGGCCTACCTTAGTTTTTTGGGAACAGAGTAGTCTACCTCTATCACCTTTCCGTGTAATTCAACTTTACCTGTAGGGACGAAAATTGATAGTGTAACATTAGCCGTGTCATGAAAGTAACAATGCAAGCTGGTAGGCCTACAGCAAGACTTTGAATCACTTCACCAAGTAGGTGCGTCCCCATTCATACAGCCAAACCCCTCCAAACTAGTTCATAACGGCGGGTTGTGTGCACGGCAGCGGATAAACCGGGCATGTTTGCATTAAATCGTGCACAGCGTGTTGTTTTATGTGCAAACAATTGAAGGAATCGGCGCCAAAATGAAGCATGATAAGCTTATATAGTATGGGGGGGAAATGGGCAGCCATGCTTTCCACTCCCACAGCCCTTCAACAGTGCAATGTGGGGTATGTTTTTTTTTTCTCCCTCAGCTTTCAGTAAAGAATGCAACATCAAAGAAGAGATGGTTTTTTGCAAAGGAGAATGACTTGTACTCTTTCTAATGTAAGTAGGTGTTTCTTAATTCGTGTTGGCCAAGCCGGGGGTGGATTTGACGCGCACCACGGCGAGCTCGAACACGGGTCTCCGTTACTATTATGAGTGGCCTTGCCTGGCGCAGCACGGAATTAGCGTCTCACCTCGTCCCCCCTCAGCTACCTGTTTATTAGCTCTTTCCTCCGGACCCCCATGACCCACCTCCAAGACACCTCGTAAAAACATAGCCAGACATCACAGGAACACGGATCTGACAAGTTTTCCGCGCTCGCTTCGCTGTGCTCTCTTCAATAAAATCAAGATAAAAAATAAGTGAAAAATAATTATGCCTACCCGAACCATCAGACCATCCCATACATTCCAGCGGGTGACTGCAAAGTAGCGCCCACACTATCGGAATCTCCCAAAATACTGTTATTGTGTGCGTTAATTGCGTTACGACGGTTGGTGTTTTCTTTACGCAAACGGGCACTAAAGCCCTGAGTGTGTCCTGTGATCGATAATTTATCCAGTTTTTTTTTTTTTTTTTTTTTTCTTTGCTAGGAGCGTGTATGACTGAGCGTTCATCTAAACTCTGATGGCACACGGATGTGATCGCAAACACTGTCCCGAGCACACACAACAACAAAAAAAAAGACAGAAAGAAAGAAAGAAAAAAAAAAGCACAAGCAAATTATTTATATTTCACATTTCGGATCCTGCAAATCTATTGTTTTTTGTTTTGTTTTTTATAAACCTGATCTTGCAGTTTGAGTCGCTGTGAATTTTTCCTGTCACCGCAGCATCACCCGTTTACTTATCAAATCCACACTTACCAGAAAGAGTCTCTATAGCCTTTATGGCCGAGTTCTGGTCGGGGAAGTCCACAAAAGCATAGCCGGATTTCAGCAAGATCTGCTCGGGCACTGGCAGTTTCTTCTCCCTAAAGAGCTGCTTTAAGTCCTCGACAGTAACCGAAGGACTTAAATTCCCAATATATAGTTTGTTCATGATCTGCAAGGAAAAATCTCGAAGGGGTATCAGATCTTAGAGAGAGAGAGAGAGAGAGAGAGAAAGAGAGAGAGAGAGAGAGTGTAAGAGAGAGGGAGAGAGTGGCGATATTCAGAGAAGTAGAAAAATAAAAAATAAAAATAAAATAGAAAAAAAAATCAGCTGGGAGAGGAAGAGGAGGAAGGGAGAGAGAAAAAAAACGCAGCAATCGCCCCCCAGGAAATACTAAGCTATAATAGAGGCGGCCCCCCAGCACCAACTCTGGCCCTGGTCAAACTCTTTTAACAGGGACTGGGGAAAAAAGTGTCGTTACGACGCTACTCTGGAGCCAACAAGCACCGCCTCTAAAATAAAATCTCCCTTAAAATCAGAAGAAAAAAAATGTTTGGAGGTAACATGTGGGCTTAGTCCTGCTTTCCCAGCGTAAGAAAGTGCATTAGGGTATGAAAGTGGCATGATGATCACCGGGTACATCATTGAAGCAAAGGGATGGGCTATTAAAAAAAAAAAAAAAAAAAAAAGAAGAGGGGTTATTTCATCAAATCATAATAAGGGCCGTGCCTTGGGTTCGTCTCTCTCTCTCTAGGCTGGTGGAGTGAAGGAAAGAAAAAAAAAAAAAAAAAGCTACTGTGTGGAAAATCAAGTCGTTGTCACAGTACTTGTCGACTCAAACAGTGTCACTGATCCCCGCAGTTTGGCTTTAATTTATTTATGAGCAACATAGAAATATGGATTATTGGAGCAGAGGGGGTGCAGATCTGCAGAGGTGCAAAGATTAACAACCTGCAAAATAATAATAGAAAAAGTGTGTATTCTATTATTTTATCCAAGTATTTTCTTACATTTGCAGAAGTCCTCTCATACATGTTTAAAATCTTGCATAACAATAATAATAATAATAATAATAGAAAAAAGTGGTTATTATTTTTTTTTTTACCAAAGCATTTTCTTACATTTGCAGAATTGGAATTCATTTTTAACCGTTAACCCTCCTTTATACTCCATTAACTTTGCTATTATATGTGATGTTGCCTTTGCTTTCTATACTGACATGTGAATAGTGCTAATAGGACATGCAAAAATGTTAAACTGCAAATATTTATTTTTAGAGCCTGATAAGGAGACATAAGAGGGGATTCCTGGCCCTGACTTTATCTGACACTACTGTTCCGTGCCTCTTTATGGTGTCACTCAGGCTCCACAGACACACAAAATACATGGTATGGCTTCTGTTTTGTGTAGGTGTAGGAAGCCATGGTGGACTTTAAAGCAAGAGGTTGAGGAGGACAGGCTGCAGTGCTCATGCATGGATGTCTTGTACCTACTGTACACCACCAAAGAGGAGGAGGAGGAGGAGGAGGAGCCTTCGCCTTCCACCACTTGAGTGTTTCTACATGTGACTCGCCTGTGCCTTGGAACATTACTGCCACCCTACTGTAGTGGAGAAAGTGCCAGCAGCAGGAGTGACCATTCCTCTTCTTATTTACGTCAGAGTCGGTGTGAACGGTGGAATGTCCGAGCAGAGGTTTATTTATTTACCAAACACCTCTGTAGTGACCAACATGATGAGATGCTGACACAATGTAGGAGCCCTGCTTTCAGACAACCCCCCCCCCACACACACACACACACTCATGAAAAACAATGAAAAAATTACATGCAAAATATTAAACTTAATGTATTTATTTGCTTGCTTTTGCCCCTTTAGGTGTTAATGTTATAACATCCCAGTCATCAGGAGGAACTCTCAACATTTTTTTTTTTTTTGCATCTTCCCCTGTGCGTGCAACCCCCCCAAAAATATGCTGACATATCAATACAGCTGAACAAAAGGGATGTCTGGAAAGAAAATGAAGTGGAATTGGAAGGAAGGGGTGTGATGTTTGGTGACTGCACACAGAGCTGCTCAAACAAAACAAACTACACATGTAAACTTGTGGTGAAAATTGGGAAATAAATTGACCTTTGTTGAGTTTCAGGTCCATCTGAGACGGTTGTTTTCACCCCTTTTCATGCGAACAGCACTTTTTGGACAACTGGAATTCCTTTTTATAACCTTTATGCGTTTTATGGCTGCGATTTGTCGTCGTTTACACCCGCGTCATGTTCTGCAGTTTTATTTCTTACTGAATAATTTAGAGTAAAACAAGTGTGTGAGGTTCATAAAGTGTCAAACGTTATATTCAAAAATAGCACACACATGCTGTTTTGAGGAACATTGAGACATTTTTATTATATATTGAAAGACTACATTGTGTACTTCATAATGGGAGAATTTGGGTTTTTTATAACTCCATCAGTCATTACTACAGAAAATAAATACTGAACTTTA
>JAPTYQ010000015.1:27336021-27360760 GCA_029814465.1 Ostorhinchus cyanosoma | reverse complement strand
TATTATTTGTCCATAATTAGACCCATGTTATGCTCTGAATGTCATGGATGCTGGAGCATGTTTGGACCAGCAGGGGTAGATGTTGGCCTCGACTCAATCACACCCATCTGGACCTTTCTGTTTAATAGTCAGAGCGCAAACAGGCTACTTTATGACATTAAATTACTGTGTTTGACTGTTTATTCATGGATCTGTCAACAAGTATCATCAGAACATCCAATTATGTGCCCGTTTCTTTGAAAACTGAACCACTACTGACATGTAAATCCCTCATAAATTAACTCAAGTTCAGAAGTACGCGATGAAAAAATTGGCAAGTTATTTTTTTTAAATGGAAGATATGGCCATCGAAATAGAGATGTGAAACCAGGTTAAGGGAATATTAAGTATTATTTAACTATTTTCAGTAGTTGTAGAATAAAGCAGAGGACACTTTTCATCTTGTCCAAATTCTACTTCAAGTTACTAAAAAAAAAAAAAAAAGAAAATCGATAAATCTTGTAAAGATTTAAAAGTAAAGGTGTCGTTCAAGGTCAGTTCATCACGTCTAGAAAAGCAAAAGCAAACGCACTTAACTAACTTGTGTTTAACAATAGTAAAGTGAGCTCATTATCTGCTCTAAGGTGACCTGTTCAAGGCTTGCAGTCATGAGAATAATATGCTGTGGTTTAAAACATTCTTAAGTGTTCAGTTTTAAGGTGTGGCAAAAATGTTTTTAGGTAATATCTGCAAATACCAAAATTTGCCATCCAAGTCAAGAATTCACTGATTTTACAGTTGAGAGCAGGTCATTGGAGAAGTAATGCCAAAAATGTAGCAAACAACTTTATTTTTAAAGAAAACATCAACTGAGTGAAACAAAACAATTTTAACACTGTACATCTTTGTCTGGATTACAGCCTTGTAACAGCAAACGGTTAAAGACTATAAAGACGTGCTGTAAGAAAGGACATGACTCAAAACGAAAAAAACGCATCTCGCTTTAATTTCCTTAAACATGAATTTTTTTTTTCACTCAAATTGCATACAAAAAAACCCAAAATATAAAATGACATAGACAGCATGTGTTTCCTATACATTTAAAATCAAAACGTGATGGGACTTAATGCGTCACATTAAGTGTTTAAGAAATATTACCGAAACTGCTCATGAACGTTACAGATTTTGATGATCACCGTCAATTCCGTAATAAAATTAAGATCATGTACCAGTCAAACGTAAATTCTTTCTGTGCTTCGGGGGGAGGATGAAGTTTGTCTTGGATGCAAATGTTCAGTAGCGGCCTGTGAAACCAAACAGAGTCATTAGGCCAGTCCTAACATTCAGGCCTAATGTATGTCTAAACAAAAGAGTCGGATAATTTATGGGAGGCGACTTACGTGGAGAGTAAGACCGGGATCTGGACCGGGACCTGTACGCACCTCTGTAGTACGGTGAAGGAGATCGCCTTCTGAAACAAGATGAAAAGTTTTCATTTTGTCAATGTGAAGGACTGACGATTTAATTACCATGATCATAATCAATCCACATCTGTGCTATTTAACAGATGTACCTGTATGATCTGTAGTAATCCCTGTCGTCATAGCGATCATACCCGCCTCTGTCGTATCCGCGATCATATCCACGGTCGTAGTCGCGTGAATAGCGGCGAGGACCACTCGGACCGCCTCCGCCACTACACAAGAAGACAACAATATGTTTAGATTCTGCACTCCAACATAATTCAACATTACATTTAGACAGTTATGGTCATGATTCATCTTTTGAAATGAATAAAATCAACTGTGCTATAAGCCTTATGATTAAAGAACATCCATTTACTTAAGAGGAGTCTAGTCCTGACAGGAAACTTAAGTCCACTTCAGACCAAAGATTCAGGATGAGATAATGCAGGAAAATGCTGCAGCAGTGTGAAGTGATCTGTACCACTCAAGTGAGCTGATTGGTGTCATGTGCAACTCGGCTCGTCAAGTCACCGGCGGCGGGTTTTAGAACAGTGTTTCAGGATATTTTTCACAGTAAGAAGCACTGCATTATCACCTGTTCAACTGGTGAAATGCCTTCCACAACTGTTATTGTCTGCTTAGATGTGACAAACTCCACTAAACAGTGAAACTACTCCAGGGAAACATTGGAGAAAGTATCAACCCTCTTTTTGTTGTCACCGTTAACTCGGTGCTAGAAATGCAGCTCTAGCAAGTAATTCAGTACCACTACCCTCATTCATATTTTAGAACACTATAAATTATACCGAGCATCAAAAGAAGCCTGAAAAGTCGGCAGTCAAGAAAGACATTATAGAACGTTTAACCTTCACTTTGGTATAAAGTGAAGATTTTTTTGTAACATTGCAGAACTTTGCTTTGCAAGTAGATGCCAAGCTTCAACTCATCTCATCATAAATCAACTCATCTTTTTATGAATCTTAGGTCTGAGCAGTTTTATATTGGATGTCTGGACCATTTGGGATCATAAGGATTAATTCTAACATACATCTTTAAAAAAAAAAAAAAAAAAAAGAAAATACTGATATTAACACATCAAAACCCAAATGCTACAGTGAATGCAGTAACACAGTAATAGTCATGTCTTACTATGTGGGACGACCCATGTAGATGCCGGGAGTTGGGGTGTGAGGTCTTTTTGTGATGGAGAAGTCAACGCGGATCCTTCGACCGTCCAGCTCCATGCCATTCGCTCGCTCCTTTGCCTGGGTGATCAAACAATACACCTCTGAATCCAAACGTCTGTGAATCCTTTACATATTTCATGAACAGGCCTGACAGGAGCCTGTGTCAGTTCCTTGTGTTATACCTCTTTTGCGTCATCTGTGTTCTCAAAGTAGACAAAGGCAAAGCCCCTGGAGCGCCTCGACTGCTGGTCATAGACGATACTGACATCTGCAAGGGGGCCGTACTTGGAGAAGACTTCCCTCAGATCCCTCTCTGTGGTGTACAAACTCAGGCCAAACACTCCCAGGCAGCAGTTTGGGTCTGGATTAGCCTATAACATTGAAAGGGGTTTTGAGTTGTGAGTTTATCCATACACTTCAGCATAACCAATCCATTCCATTTCTCTCTTTTCCAATTGAGACATACACACAAATCTGACACAATGATGCAACAGATTCATCCAAACAGACCAAACATAATGGGAACATCAGACATATGCAAAAACTGCAAGCACTTACGCGGTTGCCGATGTGCCTGCGACGATTGGACATGGGGGAGCGACTGTGACTCCTGCGCCGGCGTTCTCCACTGTAGGACCTACTGCGAGAGCGGCGTCGATAGGATCTTGAGCGGGAACGAGATCGGCTGTAGTGTCTGCGTGAGCCACGATGGGAATGGGACCTGTTTAAAGACCATCATCTACATAAAGGCTGGCGCTATGGCTATTCTCTCATCTATCCCATTTATCTCTATCTATTATCTGCTAGTACATATATGGCTGGGAATCATTAAAAAACTACCAGTTTCCCATTCTAACATAAAGGAAATCCTTAGCTTTACTCAAATAACCCCATTATATACAACTGGAGTTGCCTGTTTATATAATGAAATCCAAGTGTGCATGATCCATGCATTGAAGTTTATGGGATTTACTTCTATGACATTGAAATTTGAAGTTCTATGACAATATCAATACAATAAAATGGTGCCATAAAGGTACTGAAGTTTGTTATCCAGACCTTGTCACATAATCAGACAGTTAAGGGGTGACAAAAGAGTTTTATTACATTCTGAATCTCAGTGCAATAAAAAATGCCTAAAACAAACACTGACAGTACAAAGCTGCCTACAATAAGCTTTCTTTGTTATTTGAAATACAAATATAAACGTTACTAACCCAGACTTTGACCTGGAGCGAGATCGTGATTTGGAGCGGGATTGACGGGATCCCTCTTTAGACCGAGCAGGTGAGCGAGCAGGGGATCGGCTTGCCGACTTCCCTGAGCCACGTGGACTCATGCTCCTCGATCCAGAACGGGACTCCTGAACGAACCACACACACAGCTCTTATCAGCACAGATCAGAGGGCAAGTGGAAAACTTTGCCTACAATTAACTATGTAGTTATGA
The DNA here is from genome assembly GCA_029814465.1 of Ostorhinchus cyanosoma. NCBI lineage: Eukaryota > Metazoa > Chordata > Actinopteri > Kurtiformes > Apogonidae > Ostorhinchus > Ostorhinchus cyanosoma. Next base: position 27,356,679 of record JAPTYQ010000015.1, on the reverse strand, counting down.
ATTAAGACTAGCCTGTGAGGAATATAGAAAGGAACAAATTGAGAATTGTAGTTAAAGAATGCAGGTTAAATCAATTTTGTAGGTGTTCATACTAATGAAAACAATAGAATTACATTTATCAAAATTTAAATTGTCAACATGATGAAAAACAGAAATTTATCAGTTGTGTAAAAATTGTAATGATTTAAATTAATGTGTGTTGCATTCAGTAACAAGAACATGCACGCATTTTGACAAACAGACCAGAAAATTACTTAGCGCAGTGACCTTATCCAGATTACTTCCTTAACTTCATTTCAGTAACTTCATTACTTCACATTATTCTTCTTTCTTCAAATGTCTTACTTCTTCTTACTTCCCCCATCTCACACACTGCCCATACTTCTTCCCTCCTCATGTTTTAGCATGCATTCACAAATTCAGCTTCACACATCTGAGCTTCATATTATTGAAAATTAAGTGGACTTCTTCCGCATTTTCTTCGTCCAACCTTAACCTTTATGAAAAAGAAAAGGATGAAGAATATAACTACAATTAAAACTGCACCCGCATTAAACTTTAAATGTGTTATGTTCTTATTACATGCATGGGAATGTTTAAGACCACAAAATACAAAACTTTAGATGTTAGTTACAGTTTCACTTTCAGTGGTTCTACATCCACCATCATGTCTTAAAGGCCACTTGTAGTACACTATAAAGTGTAAATATTTTTGGAGATAAATATTGATACCTTAAATTATCGCCAAAAGTAAAAGGTAAACATGGAATAGCAATAGAATTTGTCATTTTGGCCTAGCCTTGACTATGATTACCTTTCATTTTGTACCACTATTTCTTCTGTAATAAAGAAAATTATGTTAATTAAAACTGAGTATCCAACTGGACACCACTGGCATAATTTAAGTGGCCCCTAAGGCACTGCGGATCATAGTAAACCCCTGAATGTGAACAATGCCAACTGAGAGGTATACTTTCGTAAATATGAGTAGTCATGGTTACTTCCTAATCTAGCACAAAAGACCTCAAGATACTGCTGCTACTAATTCATATTGAGTTACATCACTAACACTGTTTAGTAAGACAAACATGAAAACTTAACAGTAAACTACAACATACATAGTAACTAAATCAAGACTGAGGTCAAAATCAGGTAATAAATACAACACAACATACACACATATAGGTACTCATACTTTAGTAAAATAATTTCTGCATGTGTTCTTAATTATATTGTACTTCTATTATTTTTTTTATTTAAAGATCTTAAATTTATAAAACAGTATGACTACAATAACTCAAGAAAAAAACAAATGTAAAGACTTTGCGATGTCACAAACGGTAAATCCTTTCTCGCATATATAATGCTAACACTGACTCTCTTAAATTGCTACTCTTCATAAAGACTACATATGATGAGCTCCATATCATCATACTGGTGAAGTTGATGTACATATGAACTGAAGAGTTAATTTTGACACCAAGAGCAGGAACTGTATATATGTATGTATATATACACATACATACATACATACATATACACACTCAATTTCCATGCAAACTGGTGGGAAAATAAGTTCAAAACATGCTCCTCCATCATTTCAGGTGTCAAAAACATTCTCATACAGCTCAGATGTCATTTAACTTTTTAGCATGTATTGTGACCTTTATATGGAGCTCATTTAAATTACATAAAAAAATTGAATTACATCTAACTGCTCTAGATTCCACAGAAAGTCTATGCATGATGCATACAGTGTGCACAGTATATCATATAACGGCATACCTAGGGGGTTTCTTAATTTTTTCAGCTTTCTAATATGTGCAGACACACTAACACGGGTCTAATCTATTTTCTGACTCGCTGCAGATTGAATCATGGTATCGCCATGTTGTAGCCAAGACAACCCTTGGTCACTTCTGCATGTACAAATAAGGGCGACACGTGGGAGTTAATGCAAACGAATAAGAATAAATCTTGAGGTCATTCGTATTGCAGATAGATTTCCTAAACGGTTTACTATCATAATGTCGATTAACTTATTCATAGAACCACTCTGCCCACGCCCCGAGCAAGAAATTCTACAAGAAAAATAAAAATCGTGAGATTTAATGTTCAATACGGGTTTTATCTGTCGCACTCAAAGAATCCCTACACAACGGCCTACATTTTATTGCAGTGCTAGAATAAGACGGAATCATTTACACGACACGGAAATATTTAATTCTGATAAAGTATTGTACATATTGTAGCCATATTAGATTCGGTTTCAGTTCGCTGGTAACTTAACGCTATCTTTAACATGCTTAGGTTAGTAAGGCTGCTTCAACAACATTATGTACCATGGTAAATAAGCTTAAATTAATTATCCCTACAAATAAATCTAACACCATTTATTTTAATTCCATTTTGGCTTGCTGGTCGGCTAAAGTTGGCATCGACATTTGCAGTCTGAATCACCCGCACATGCAGGCCTGAGGCCTAGTTAACACCAACAGGCGAGCTGGCAGGCTAACGCTGCGACTGCAGAGTAATTTGGACAGACTGAAGCAGTCTATAGATTAGGAAACATTGCTATCTTTTACTCACCGAGTCAAACTAATGGGTCAAATATGTGTTTTGGAAATCAAATAGTTTCTGTAACAGTATTCGAGATCAAAGTTATGCATGGCAGCAAACGTTAGCTAACCAGCATTAGCCAACACAGTACAAAGAGAAGGTAACCTTTTAATTTTCAATCAACTGCATTATGCTTTGGTCAATTAAAACAAAGCTTTCATAAAGTGCATACGTACCCGCTCGCCGTAACCTTTGTCGTTATCGCTCATGTTTTTTACTGAATATAATAAAATAATAGACTGTGTCCGATGCTAACCAGCTACCAACTACAGTGTGTGTGCGCGCGCGGCTGCAGAGGCATTAGGCTCCGCCCACTACCGGGCCTCAGTGGGACAGATGCCACCAATGCACAGGGACCATCACACCGAGTTCAGTAAAAAGAGAAATGTACAGAGAACAAATACATTATATGTCTCTACAATGATGAAGCAGCTACAGTCACAACCATTCAAGGCAGACATTATAAGATAAAACTAATGACTAATACACTTAATAACATTTCCTTAGTAATTAATAAGTCTCACTCTATATCTCAAGCAATGATCCCCTTTTCCCAGACAGGAAAGTGCATTTAACAAAATGCACCTTTCTTCCACTATAGTTTTGGTAAACAGCTGTAAATTTAATGTATTCCCGTAGATAAAGAATGAATCAGATGTTGCAGTTTATTCAAATTGCCAGAGCATTCCTCACTGTATTTGTCAATCACTGAAAAAGGAATTTGAAAGCACCTCATACACTGGAGAAAAAAAAACTTTCTTTTCGCTTGATTTAATTTCCCCTGACCTCTATACTCTCGACATTTACACAGTTTAGTAGCAGAAAAGGGAAATACCAGGAATAATTGTATAATTGCTCATTTTGTTTCCCTAAAATTCAATTTGTATGTGTGTGATGGGAACAGAAAGTGTATTTTTGCTTATTTATAGAAAGTTTTGAACTGAAGCCAATACTCTACAGTCAAACTCTGTTCTGTAACATAAATCCCATGATAGGATACCTTATTTATCACTTGCCCCTGCAAGACCCAGTGTGATTTATTGTCATGTTTAAGTATGTGTAAAGTAAACCATCACTCATAGAAATCCTTGTTGCATTGTCTTTATTTAAACTGAGCAGAAGTTGAGACAGAAAATAGAAGGATTTCATTTGGAGATCTAAATGATATCTTAAGCAAAGTGTGTCTGGCGACCTACGGTACATCTTAAAGCATTTTTTCTAACATGAAACATGAAGCTATGAATTCTAAAATAAATTCATAAAGATTTGAACTGTTAAAGTTGTGTATTATGAGTACAGACCAGAATTTCGGCTAAGAAATGAACATGTTATAGCTGATAATGAGTTATTAAATAAGATGTTGTCCATGTGATCTACTCAAGACCAGATGTTGATTCAAGTCTTGCCTGAAGATTGGAGTTCAGTGGAATGACACCATGTTAATAATGGATCCAGGATCATTGGCACCTATAGTGGAGTGAAGAGGACAAATTAATCTTAAATGTAAGGAAAGAACGTATGATGTACATGTGTGGTCACCTACCACAATTATAGAGGACATTTATTTTATGAAGGTCTAGAGCACTGGGTCCATCTCTTTGGCCAATGGGAATGTAAGGATCTGGTTTTGGGATTATTGTCGGTCCACCATCTTCAGAGAAGGCGTACCTACATGAGGAAATATTAAATATATGTTACAGCAACACCACACCAAGCATACAGAACCTATGATTATATCACCTTGAAGAGCAGCTCACCTTCCATAATGCATTACAGAGCTGTAGTCATATGGGCTGTTGAGGTTGTTTGTTGCATGTTTCCGGAAGTTGTGTATATGATCTGACAAAAACAAAAAGAATAACAAGTCATAGAAGAAGATACTCAATAGAACAAAAGTGCAAACAAAAACACAGCTTTTGAAAAATCATCTCAATGCAGTGATTTTAGAGATCACTCAGTCTAACCTGGCATGATGTTTTTCCATACAATTGTGACATAGTGGTCTCGGTCTGAGCGGGACTGTTCATGCACAAATCCAAGAGCATGCATGAGCTCATGGGCAGCAACTCCTGACCACATGCACCCAGGGGTCTGCAGTGACAGGGTCTGACTTCCCCCTGTTTGCCCCAGAAATGACCAGCAGCTTTGGGTGCATAAGAAACAAATGCCTCCATTCAGTTCGTATTAACAGAAAGAATCTAACACACATGAAGCATTTATCAAAATTAAACAAAAAATGTCTCACTCACCCATATCTAGGCTGAACATCGAGGAAGCTCATTTCGTGAGTGCGTGGAACAAATTTAACGCATGTTCCTGAAGAAATGTCTTGCATCCCAGTTTCTATGGTAATTCTGTCCATGTCATCTAATGTACAAAAAACCAAAAATTTAATTAAAAACAATTTAAGCTCCAGTTGCTTCGAAAAACCTCTTAATATGGAAATTCATACCATATAATGGAGAGAGGATATATGGGACATAAACAAATCCATCAACTGATTTGGGCCACAGACAGGCGTTGCCAGGGCACGTTATAGCACTCCGTACATAAGAGGTGGCGATGTCTCCCTCTCTGAACGTCAGTCCTCTGGGTGCTCGCAACCCTGGTGACAAAAACATTTGATTACATTCAGATGATAGCACATTCTTTCATTAACACAATTGTTTTAAATAATTTACAACCTACTTACTGCTGTTGACTTCCAGGATTTGATCCATTGCATTCATTTCATCACGATCTGTTATTTCATCTGATTATAAAAACATGAAGAGCAAGTATAATCAAAACGTATAGCTGCTTACCTAAATATACCATGACTGAGTTTTGCAAAAAAAAAAAAAAAAAACTGCATAAAAAAACAGCCAATGTTACCTGAGTATTTCCTTCTTAACCTCACCTTCCCCTCATGCACTCCAGTAGAATTCTGCAATATAAAAAGGGCATGTTAATACATTTTGGATGCAAAACTTGACACGATTAAAAGGGGGATCTGCACTAAAATATTCTCTCTCAGTACTGACCTTAACAGGTAGAGTGTAGGCCTGGGTCAGCAAGGCAATGGAGATGCCCCAAAGGATCATGGTAGGATACATTGTTGTGCTTCAGACTGGTATACCAGTTTCAGTCCACGGTCTTCCAGGAGCTAAATGAATTCCACACCTCCACTGAATCTATATACCCAGTTCTCCTCGTGTGCTCCGTACTGATTGGGCACATATTCTGTGATGAAGCATGATTAAGACCCCTCATCATCCACTGCATGTAATTTACTCTAGTCCACAGCTGATCCGTAACAGGTGGTCCCTGCTGACCTTCACTTGTGCCCTGTACTTAGCTCGTATAAGATTCAGCACTTTCAGAAATGAGACACTTAAAGGTGTTTTGCTGTTGCATGTGCTTGGGCTCAGCAGTTGCTCTCGGGAGAATAACTGTCCACCCAGTTCGACAGACCATCAATTTGTGTCTGACTGGAGAGGCAACCGGTGATTTTGTGATAAACTATCAGCTGATAGCTATCTTGACAACAATCATTTTGTCGCATTCGTAAATATATAAAAACAAAACATTATCCTCCAAACATTATTTCTATTTATAGCAAGGGGTCAATTTGCAGGGTGATGACTGAGGATAGGTTCCCCGTGGGTTAGCAGTTTATGAAATCGTCCTTACAGTTAGTGCGGAAAGTTAAATTTCTCTTCATTATAAGTGAAAAGTGTATAAGCTAAAGAACTATATATTTGACATGTTGCTGCACCATGAACAGATAGCACTTTGTTATTCATAGTCATTTCTAAGTTAACTTGTAACTATTTTTCTTACTTTCTGTCATTTTAGTGATGTGACATCATTTTCCTCTCTGTTTCTAAGGGGACTCATGCTGCTTACATTTGGTCAGTCAGGATGTTTCAATCTCTGTCTACCATTCTGCTATCTTTTAGTTTACATTCATCACATCTTTTGTTACTCTCATCCACCAGCTGTGGCAAACATTTGCACAGCTGTTTCCTTCCTAACCTTCAAGACATAAAGAACACGACTTGTTTATTTCACACACACATGACTACATAATACACAAAGAAGGTGCTGATAGAAAGCTTGAAACAATCTTTATTGAAATTGTTTTCATGATTAAATATATGTTTATGATATAAGCTTTCAGTACGCTCCCGTTTTCCCCTCAGTTCAGTTTGGTTAGTAATCGTCCTTGTCACCTGAGGAGAGGAAAAGAGCAGAATCAAACATTTATCACCAGGAGTCATTTCTACAATTATTTGTTCATTCAAGAGGCTCATTTTAAGGTAATTGCGACTAACCACACTTATAGAGCCTGTTGATTTTCAGCTTGTCGATGTGGCTGAGAGTCAATGCCTGGCCCAGCTTTATATTCTGGCTGTTCTTAGGAATAATGGTTGGCTCCCCATCCTGTGAGTAAGCATACCTAAACAAACACATTTATATATTAAATTATAGTAAATTAAATAAACCAGTGAGATGCATTGATTTAAAATGAAAGTTACTTACATTCCAAAGTGCATGATTGATCCATAGTCATAGGGCAGGTTCATGCTGTCAGTCTTGAATTTCTCAAAGTTCCTCAAACGATCTGATGGAAGAAAACATTTAATGTATTTTTTCATTCATTTCCATTTTCACTTTACAAACACAGTGGGAAGCAGTTTCATTTTTCTTTTGAAATTTGCAATGTAACTTATTTAATGATTTTGTACTATTTTTTTATTTACCATTTGAGCTAATGTCATTCCTTAATGCCACCCCCCTCCCCACCCCTTTCAAATTACCCCTCCAAATGTTTGGCCACATGATGGTGACATAGTTGTCCCGGTCAAAGCGGGATTGCTCATGCACAAAGCCCAGGGAGTGCATGAATTCATGGGCGATCACTCCGGTCCGGAGGCAGTCAGGGGTCTGCAGAGAAACGGTCTGTCTTCCACCGCGTGCACCGAGGTAGGACCAACACCTGATTTAACATGCACACCCAGACAGAGTATGTATCATTACAACATCTTCAAGGACTGAGGTTACTGCTGCACCAGTCAGGAGCAAAACAGAAATTACAAGACAGATGATTAGAATACACTTTATCTGCATGTATTACTTCTCAGTTTTATTGTTTTTCTTTTCTTAAAGCCACTGCTACTCAACTCTGCAACTGTTGTATGGGATTTTGGATATTTAACATCCTTTCCACAGAGACAAAACACTTTCCTGAGGAGCAACATTTCAAGAAAAGACATTATGGAATCAAATTCTCCAAAGAAAACGCTCTCACCCTGACTTTGGCTGGATGTCGATATAGTCTCGCTGGTGAGTCCGGGGAACAAACCTCACACAGGTACCTTTCTCTATGGTTTCCATCCCTTTCTTTATGATCTTTTCCTCCATTTCACCTATTTTTTGGTTCAGACAAAATGTACATGGGCAAACAATTTATCAGTCATTGATGAATACTGTGTTGGTAAATCTTCTAGATTATATTATGCTGTATCTATCTGCATACTAAACACACCAAAAACGTACTGTATTCAGGTGAGAGATTATATGCAATGTAGACATGTCCATCCACTGACTTAGACCAGAGGCAGCTCCTTGCAAAGCAGGTTTTGGAGCGCCTTCCAGCAGAAACAGCGATGTCTCCCTCTCTGAGGGTGGTAGAGCCATCTATGATTCGAGTAGCTGAGCAAGGAAATCAGAAAAAAATCTAATCATTCAGGACATTAAATAATGTGTTTGTTACCTTGTGTTGTATCACCTACAAAACATTTAATTTTCTGTCTGCAACTCACAATGGAACTCATTTGCTTTAATGATTTCATCCATTGCAGTTCCATCACCACGTTCTTCACGCTCTTTAACAGAAAATTCAAGTCAGTGTACATGCTTTAACAGAAATTAAGATACACCAACAGTTCACTTTTTTCTAATTGCATTTACCTTTGAAGCCTCTGGGAACCCATTTTGGGCTGATCAGGAATTTCTGCAAAAAAATAAGAGAGAATGATTAGTTTGTGATAATATAAATCAATTATTATTATTATTATAATTTTACTCTTGTCCTATGCATATTTACCTGAGCATGTACAGCAGAGAGCCAGCTAGAAACCAGGCACAAGAGGATAATCCGATCCATCGTTGCCAGTCTTCAGTGTTGCCATTTTACCTGTACTAACACCCGGCTTTATAGGTGTTCCCAATCACTGTTCAGAAAAAATACCCATGATTATCTCTGGTAAATTACAGGGTGACTGGTATTTGTTTGTCAGTGAGTTTAATCCCTGAATTAGTTACATTCTTTTATAAACAGCAACTTCAACAGTAGGATAATGTGAGGTCTCACTGTGTGTAATAACAGCTCCAGTTCAATGACCAGCGTTAAATTAAATGGTTTGATGTTTGGCACCGGTTAAGGGCAATTTTAGGCTTTAAATGTATTATACATATACCAGGAGTGCTGTTTTGTTTCTATTGAAGCTTCCAACAACTGCACATTATGTTACGCTGCTAAACTGAATAAATGACTATGAATATTTCTCATCATGTTGCGAAAATATGTACTCATTGTGTTGAGAAAAGGAAAACAATTGAGGCCCAAAATGGGAAAATATTAACGCCCGAACAGGGACTTGAACCCTGGACCCTCAGATTAAAAGTCTGATGCTCTACCGACTGAGCTATCCGGGCTCTGACAGACTACCCGAAAGCACAATAATAAAAACGTGTGTATAGCGATACGTCAACTCTATATAAGCAGGTCTCTTGGACAAAATATGGTAAAACAACACAATGACGGCATTTTCTGGCAATGCGTTTTTAGCACAGCACGATAGTTCTACGGTAAGTTAGCTTTAACCACGTGACTCACTGTTAGCTTACTTCGCTAGCTAACTATATCTAACACGATGCTCGTGCTGGGTTTTGCTGTTGGTAACAAATGTCGAAATAAATTACAAATTAACTACGAGAAACTCTAATGCCTTAACACTTCTACGGTTAGGGTATTTAAATGGGCTAATCGTAGCTTTCTCCATTACAGAACCAAATACAAGAGCTACAGCATGATATCAAAGAAAGCTGTCGGAAACTACAGGAGGTTCAACAGAAAAGACTCAAAACTGAGGAAGAAACCAGTCAGTGGTAAAGTATCAAACAAGTGTAGCAAGTGAACATGTGTGGGCATAAAACTCACTCGAGCCTGGTGTTGCCTATATTACTAAGCATTTATGGATGTAAACGTGATTTGTTTGACCTGTATTCCTTTCAGGTGAGGTTCCACTTGTTGAACCTTTTGTTTTTCCATTTTCTTCTCTGCAGTTATAATTTATTTTACAGACTTTCTCCACTGTAGACCTATTGAATAACGAGGGTTTTCGGTGTTTTTTCTTTATATTTTCCATTGTTATTATAATATGCGAAACTGTTAATTAGCATTACTTGAGAACTTCCGGTCACTATTGCGCAGCCTCAGTTTGTTCTACACAAAAATCTAAAATCTGTCTCAAGTAAATAGTTGTTTTGGGTTTTTTTGCATAAAAGTGGTTTTATATTAGCTTAGATTTGTCAAATGTAACGAACCCTGTTATTTCAAATGCTTTCAAATACATTATATTTTGGCTATGTTAGTTGTCTGTCTGACATTTTATAAACAATGTGATTAGCTGAATAGTAAATAGTCATGGTAAATTATAGTGAGCAAACCTCAGTTTTGGCCTCAGGTTTTAAAGTACGCATCGACAAACTGAAAATGTTTTCCTGTGTGTTTTTTGTCATCAATATCAAACTTGCAGCACTAGGGAAGCTGAGAGAAGAGTGGATTTGCTGAAGGAGATAAATGGAGTTGTGGATATGTTGCAGCAATTTGGTGAAATGCTGCAAGAGGAAAAGTACTTAAATGAACAGCTGGAGCATCCACCATCTGCAGACAGGTACAGTGCAGTGTGCAGAGGAAAACAAGAGGTGATTGCACAAACACATACTGCATTTGTTATCTTTTAGAAGAAAATGGAGGGATTTACAAGAACAAAATGACTGTCTCACAAGTGAAGCAAGAGCCCTCACTGCTGAAATAGTGGAAGTGAAACAACATCTTGGAGAAGCTCAGCACAAAGCTGGTATGGGCTTTGTAGGGTGTGTAAGCATCTGGCTAAACTTGTATTTGAAGTAATTTGTAATGTCTTCTTCTGCCTACAGCACAAGCTTTGATATCGGCACCAACCAGCAAATCAAAGAGAAATCAAAGAAAACACAAGTGATTCAATTACCTGATTTACTGCTGCTATGTTTTTTTTTCTTCAAATGTGTTTTGATTCATATAATTACTTTTTTTACATCTAATAAAGTTGGTGATATAATATTATTCTTAAAGCATTTTTATTTCCTTTTCATTCACCCTAAGGTTGGGCCTCAGAGAGCTATGATGAATCGGTGTACTGCAGTCTCTGTACACCAGGAATTGTTAAAAACATTAATAATATTAAAAATAACAAACCTGTAATTTCTTTCCTAATGTTAATGTGTACAGATTTCACCAATAGACTGTTTCAGAAATGAATTGTGGCCTACACTCAATTTGTTAAAATGCAATGAGATGTGACTCGTTATGTCACTTTATTGCTACCACCACCTTTAAGACATATAAAGCAAATGTATGCCATGTTTTCCCAATCTACTATCATGTTACATGGCATTTAAAAAGGAAAAGAGAAAAAAAAGGTAATTAAACAGTTTAAGATTATTTAAGCCTCTCCACATTTCAAGGCCATATAGATTTTAGTCCTTTTTAACTGACTGTTTTTGGGATCAAATCAGCTCAAATATTAAAGAGTATTCATATACAGGGTTTAAGATGTTGATCATTATAAGCCAAGTAGGGAAGCTATCAGCTGGAATCTATAGAATGCATTGTGTCAAATGAATAGTGTAAACACCACAGTACTTTTGCACACCTAAGCTGAAGAAAAAGAAACCGTTTATCTGGAAATCAGCCTTTATGAAGCTTGTGCTTATTATGGATAAAATAGAAATTATGTGTTATACAACATCACTGTTTATTTGAGTGACTGTCCAAAGATTGCAATGGCATAATTAAAAAAAAAAAACAAAAACGTTCTTTTGTAAATAAGAACTATAGCAACATAGTGGCGCATTAGCCTTCCACGCATACATTGAAGAACCTTTACAAATTGGACAACAACGTAAAAGTAGAGGCAAGAATGATTTTAATACTCTACTGGTTATCTGTTATGATTCGCGATTTCTGAAAGCGCGTTTTTCTTGACCCCTTGCGGCTTCCGTAGGTGTGAGGAAGCCCTGGGTAATGACAGCCTGTTACGTTAGCGCAGCTTCAGCCTTTTACGGTTAGTTTTGCAATTTTTAATATTGATAATTGTGGTTTAAGCTGTGTGTTTTCGTAAAGACACATAAGAAGACGCAGAGACACCAGCCGTTTAATAAGGATAATATTTACTGTCATCTACTGACGTAACAACACGTGTCGTTCAAAGACCGTAATGGTGTAAAACTGGCTTTAATGTTGTTGCCAGATTTGAACACTTGTGTCTTTATGTTGAGTTGTTAACAACACACTACGCTGTACTGTTGTGGATAGAGTTGAAATTATTATTTTGGAGAAGTCCCGGTGAAAAACCCATACTAATGTCTCAGCAGGTTTTGAGATAAATAATTATCAGAATGACGACTTGTGCTGCTCAGCGGTCAGTGTTCGACTTCAGTCCCAATGAAGAGGCTGTATGTGGGCTGAGAGAAGTCAACTCCATCCTGAAACACACTGATCCAGCCCCAGAGGGTATGTATATGTTTTATCTACTATAGTGTGACCTTATGTTAATATAGGACTCAACAGTATTTGATCTCTTTTCCTAAGTCACTACATACTGAGATGATGTGTCATACTGTGAATGATTGATCAATGAAATGCATGAGTGACTTCTAGTCTATCTACTAAGACTGCAAGACCCACATAAAACACTGTCTTTTTATGCTTATTCTATGAACTTTCAGTGGCAGATTAGTCTCATTCAAATGTAACAACTGTACTATAACTACATAATGAAGGTTTAACTTGTAACCTATGCACATGGATCAAGTGCATTATTTGTGTTGGACAGGTATTTAATCAACATGTGTAATGCATCCAGTTTTGTTTAGTTTATTAGGTTATTGTATTGTGGACAATCCCAATTATTTAACTATATCAATAACAGTAAAAATGGGCAGCTTTAGCCAACATTGTTAGTATCCTGCTGTAGTCCTCAGTCTGATGACAATAGCCACCCTAAAAAAAACAACATTATAATATACAATATATATATGTCTCACTCAAACATACTGTTTGTCCCTTTGTTTTTGGCTATTTGATAACTGGAGTATTATATTCAGAGACACTGCTCTTTAGTCACTGTTTGCTTTGACTTTAACACAGGGTTGGAGAGTAAAAACCAGGATGATGACAGACGACGAGACGGGAGCCTGGTGAGAGAAGTGTCAGACAAGATGACATGTTTAGCCTGCAAATGTTCCTTTACTAATCGTGAGGAACAGGTGAATTGAACAACGAAGCTCTAAACACATTTGATCGTGAAGAAAATGGAAAAAGGAAAACATGCAAGCCATATTTGTCTTTTTTACTTATAATTTAAGATGGAGCACTACAAGCTTGATTGGCATCGTTTCAACTTGAGACAGAAGGTGGCAGGTTTGTCCTCTGTCACAGTGGAGGAGTTTGAGAAGAAGACTGGAGCCGGTGAGAAAACTGGTCATTTAACTAAGTCTTGCAGGGTGCTAGACCTGTAAGAGGTGTGTGAGCTGCTGAGTGACGTTCACTTTTGGCTTTACAGGAGATATGTCAAGTATCTCAGGCTCAGAGTCCGACTCCGAGGACGAAGACTCAGATAGTGACTACGGAGGAACAAGCAGTAACGTCACCGGCACAGATAATGAAAGCTCAGCTGAAACCAGTTTAATCACTGGCCGTCTGTCCAGCAAGGTGGTTTTCCAGAATGGTGCTGGACAGTATCTATCAGTATACCGCTGCATTCTCCAGGGGAAGGTGAGACTCAGTAGTGACAAAAACAGTATAATTTGTTCTGTAATCCTTGTGTCTTTATCACATTCTGTTCTCTAATATTTCAGTCAGATGATGAGCAAGATTTGGGGTCTGCCCTGAAGTCTATAAGTAAGAAGACGGTATGGGTCATCCTCATGACAGGTGGAGGCCACTTTGCCGGCGCTGTATTTCATGGGTAAGAAGATAGGACTTAGATTCGATGTCCTCTGTATCTCAGGTTACATAATATATGAAGACTTGTATTTTTATGTCACCTACAGAAAAGATGTTATTCACCACAAGACATTTCACCGTTACACTGTGCGGGCAAAGCGAGGAACTGCTCAAGGACTCAGAGATTCTCAGAACCGCAGTCACGCCCCCAAATCTGCAGGAGCTGCACTGAGGCGCCACAATGAAGCAGCACTAGTCAAGGCAAGATTACAGAACTGCCATGAATTTTTCTATCTTAAAGGGTGTTGTCACATCTGAAAGTCCAAACCAAGGTTGATGTTTTCTTTTTACATCATACACTTTGGTTTGGTTAGTTTTTGCTTTCACAATGCAGTCATGTATCATTTATCTATGCTGCATTTTACTGTATGAGTCATTAACTGGTTTATCGACAAGTGAAAAGCTGACATCAGCGTGTTGTTAACTGGCTCATTTTTATCCTTTCCTTATTGGTTTTCTTCACTCTTTTTTTATTGGCGACAGTAGCCATGCAGAACTGTCCGGAGTAATCTGAAAGTCCAGACTGTGAAAAATGTGTTTCTGTGCTGTAAATGAACCAAACTATGGTGCAGTTTGATCAGGTCCAAGACCAAAAAATAATGATGTAGTCTGTATTATGGTCCAGAAATTTGGTTTGGATCAAATTGAAAAGTTTGAAATTCCATAACAAAACAGAGACATATAAAAAGGTCCTAAAAAACAAGTGGACTAATTATTTATTCATAGTGAGACTCAATTTCTATACTTGTTTTGCATAGTAATTAAAAGATGATTAAAAGAGATTCATTAGAGAAGACCAACAGCATGAGTGATGTGTTCAGGGTCGATATTATTATTCCACATAACACTGCTGAAATCTTTATATTTTATTGCATTACATTTTCTCTACTAATGGCAATTTTTTAAATCTTCCATTATCCACTTGTTCTCCAACAGACGTTCTGCTAAATAATGACTGAACTAAATCATCAATTAATTTTGTGTCATTTAATTTACATAAAAGCCTCTCTGTTAATGTTTTCAGGACATTCAGGATCTTCTAGAAAGCTGGGCTGAACACTTGAAAGAGGCCTCTGCGATATTTGTGCGAGCTCCAAGCTACAATAAAACCATATTTTTTGGTGGTCGTGCAGCTCCTCTTAGCAAAAAAGATCCCAGGATCCGCAGCCTTCCATTTGCTACGCGGAGGGCAACTTTCCGAGAGGTGCAGAGGGTGCATGATGTACTTTCCAGCGTTCATGTTTATGGTAAGTTAAATGATATAGTTGTTATAATTGCGTGTTTGCAGTTTGTTGTTGAGCAAAGGTATAATCAATAGTGTGGGTAAATTATCTTGATGTAGGCAATGACACAGACGTTGCTGCCATCTTCAGTCCATCCAAGAAAACGTGGAAAAAAACTGTCAAACCTACACAACAAATCAACTTGGATCAAGAAAAAGGTGAATTTAAGAGTTCAAATTCACATTGTGGATTTGATTTAAAATATAATAATGAAGTTATAGTTTAAAAGGTAAAAACACTCCCCTAAATTTTTGTTTTCAGAAAATAATCATGAAAGCACAGGTGAGGAGGAAGACGGTGAAGAAATCCAGTTGGAGACAGTGGAGATGACACTAGTGACCCTGGACCTCAGGGACTCTGAAATCTATCCCTCCAAACGTAAAAGGCGAAAGAGGAGAAAGAAGGAGGAAACCAAAATCCAAAATGAGGGTAGATATTGAATATGGCAGCTTAATATGTCTGAAATTCATGGAAAATACCCAGAATTTTTACACAGAATTTTTCACCTTTTTGTTTTGTCTTTGTTGTTCTTGTGAAGACTTGAGTAATACAGAAGCAGGCGCTCAAGAGACGCCAGAAGCTCCACCAGCAGAAGAAACGCCTCAAGAAACACAATCAAAAACCAAGAAGAAGAAGAAAGCACAAGCTAAGCAACAATCGGAAGGTAGTTACTTGGTATTTTCATGAAGCTGTTTGTTTCTTTATCGCTTGACTAGTTACAGCTGTGTTTATAGAATTTATTGTAATATTTTTGTCTTTCTAGAAATTGTTGATGAATCATGGGAGTACGGCTTGAGAGACGCACTCTTTACAGCGTGCAAAGTTGGGGATGTGGAAGGTCTACATAGACTTCTCCATCTACCTGGAGAGATGACAGAAACTGTAGAGGAAAGTGACATTTCTGAGATCCAAAGTCCTCTGGTGCTTCTAAATAAGTCCATAGACACCTCAGGGTTTACTCTGCTACATGTTGCATCTGCAGCTGCACAGAAGGCAGCCATCAAGATGCTCCTGGATGCGGGAGCAGACCCCGCCTGCAGGTATGAGGAAAAGGTTAAGTATAAGACAATGAAAGTGGAGTGGATGCATACTTCAACATCTTTTTCTGCAATATTCCTTAACAGGGATAACAAAGGGCAAACCCCGTATATCGTCGCCCCTGATAAAGACACGAGGAACGTCTTTCGTAAATACATGGGCGAGAATCCAGACAAATATGACTACAGTAAGGCTCAAGTAAGAGGCTCCTCTTTGGTAATATGGGATATGCTACAGAAAATCAAGCGTACTTATAATGTACACATCTGCACCTTAAGGTTCCTGGGCCACTTACAGCGGAGATCGAATCTAAAAAAGCTGAGAAGAAAAAGGCGCAAAAAGCTCAAAGAAAACAGCGAGAAAAAGATCAAAAGGAGGAGAAGAAGAAACATGAGTTGGAGGTGGAGGAAAAGAAGAGGTTCGCAGCGCTTACGGATCGTGAAAAGGTAGATAGACATGTTCATCATCAGTATTCGCAATTGTTTGTCATTTGGAATAAAGGATTGTGCTTTGGGATTTGATTTTAGAGAGCTTTGGCAGCAGAGCGGAGGTTAGCAGAGCAGGCAGCTGCAACAGGAGTCAGTCTCTCTAATGTCAAGTAAGAAACCCCCTCCAGAGTCATTCTGATTATTATGTAATTTAGGACTTACAGTTAAGCAACGCATAAATGACTGGTTACTGAACAATGAGCAATAAAACCTCATATTCTTTATATTTCCTAGGAGGTGCTGGATGTGTGGGGAGTCTCTGCTGGGGAAAATTCCATTTCAGTACCTGGATTATTCATTCTGCACCCCTCGCTGTGTCCAGCAACACCGAAAAGCAAACGCTCTTCCAGCCAAAGCCTAAGACACACGGACATTTAAAAGTCAGGGGGAATCTACCTCATTGCACATTAAATGCTGTATCTTTACAGTCTAGTCTCAGAGCCACATTTCAAAGGTATTTTTTATTATGGCAGATGATTTGAGACACCATCTCAGTGTCTAAAATTAAATAAACACAATGTTAACTGGATGCAAATGTAGTAAAAGAAACATTTGTTCACAGTGTTTAAAATTTGAAGCTAAAAAAAAAAAAGAATCCAATGCAATAAAAATACACAGTAATTCTGTTGTGTCATTTCTTCCACAGGCCCAAGTTGAAAGCAGATGACAGTATAATGTCTAAATTGCAGAGCAGTAAACAAATGCCAACATATGAAACACTGAAATCTCGAGTGATTATGATAAAATGTTGCCACAGAAATTATATGTAACAAAGCATCGTGCCTAGGAGCATGTTCATGTACAGACACTTTAACAGCCACTGGCAGAATTATGCCTCTGAGCTGAGTGTTGAGAAACTCCGGTGCACAGAATTAGACCTATTTAACAAAACTCTGTCAGGACTTGTCAGTAGTGGCATTGAGCTGAGGCCGGTCCATGAACAGAACCCGTAGGTGTGCCGGAGCTCCCTCCAGTTCCAGCACCGTGATGTTGTTGGGCTGGTTAGTGCTGATCAGGGGTCCGGGGACATAAAGGGTCTGCTGAGGACCCCTGGCTGGCCAGTATCGACCCAGGTTCATACCATTAATCCAGACCTGACCCTAATTTAAAGAAAAAAAAAAAGAACAATGAAAACATCAATAGGATCTCGAGTGCTCAATCCTTCCTTTGTTTTGTTTTTTCTAGAGAAATGACAAAACTATATTTCTGCAACTACAGTGTCATTGAAAACTTACCTTTGTCCATTCAGTGAGCTTGAGAAAAGTGTCCCACGAAAGGCCATTTGGAGGAAATGTCCCCATGTACAAGTTTGGCCCAAATGAAAGTTCTTTCTTAATGGGGGGGTTGGACTGTTTACGGGCTGAATGAGGCCACCCGCCTGCGATAGCACCATCAATGTCCAACGAGTAAATCTTCCAATCAGTCAGTACATCTTTACCCAAGATCAGGTTACTCAACAGGCCCTGGAAAACACACACTTCATATCAGTACATGTATTTAACAGAAAATTCACATTAAAGAAATTCTAAATATGACATGGGGTACAAACATGTTTCAGACCAGCAGTGTGCAACTTATGAGTCTTAAACTGCTCTTTAGTGGCTCTGGTGTGTCTCAGTTTTTAACATTTTTCTCTAATTCTTGTCTGAAGTCATTATTAAATTATGCACTTCTAAAAAATATGTAGCCAATACACAGAATTTAAAAAATGTTTCAACAAAATGTAAATCATACACATTCCAACCTAGATAATGGCCAAGCAAAAAAAAAGTTGTAATATTCCCAGTCTACTTTTTATTTTATGACACTACTAAATAAGATGTTAAGACCCTAAAACATGAATAAAAATGTCAATTGTCTTATTTGTTCTGTAATTTCATAAATACACAAACATTGCAATACTACACTGCAAAGTAGCCACTTGAATGAAATCTTATTCAGAGCTAATCTAATGTAGTTGTTGGCTAATTTAGCACTCCAATTTTTTTTTTTTATTACATATTTCCTTTCTGGGCAAAACAGTCTCTTGGTGAAGGCTGCTGTATAGTCAATCTGACAGGTTTTTAGAAGACAGAAATGAAAAGGAAATGCTTCACAGACACACTGAGGCTTAAAAACTGTTTGCATGGGTAAAGTGACTTTATGGTGTAGTGGATAAAGAGTTTGACTCCTGCCTTGTAGTCGTTGATCTTGCTCCCAAAGTTAACCCTGCCCATATTCTCAACAAGGATGTCCACTGTGTTCCCCTGCTGTCCAGTGACGTTCATCACCAGCGCTGTGTCTCTCTGCAACAGACCTTGATAAACCTGTTTACACACAAACACATGATTTTGATCAGGAAAACGAGCAAGGAAACACAAAATAATTCTGTTTTTCTACCCTGATGGTATACGAACAGGCATGCTTAGTCTTAACCTGTGATGTTTTCCCCACACCTGACCTGGAAATCTGATTGGCCAGGCAACAAAAAGTTCATTGTAAGCGCTTACCCCATTGACGGACACATATGCACGGTCATGAACCCCATTCAGTGGAGAGATAAGTGGCGTGGGCTCTGAGAGGTCCCTGGGCAGCGTGGTCCGGTACAGCATGTATCCATAGTACTAAAGACAATAGACATGACAGGTCGTGGACACAAAAGTCTAGAAGTTCTCCACGTTTCAAGAGGTTTACTGTGAGTACAATGGAAGTCCCTCTCCTATTGTTGCCTTCAGACAGACACTATACCTGTTTCATCTCTTCGAATGTCAGAGGATAGTGGGACTGGACAGGTCCCATGGGCGACAGGGTGCTCAGGAGAGCGCCGACGTTTCCAACCTGAGTAGGTGTATGTATTATTAGTGTCAATCACATCCACTCTGATGACATTAGTGCCATCAGCAACTAATAAAATGATTTTACCTTTTTAAGAGTCACAAAGCCGTAGGCAAACTTTGGAGTGGCAGGAGGCATGGGTCCAGTGGGAATATCTCGAAACTGGACCAAGACAGTGATGCATTAATGAGACACTTGTTCATCTGTGGTCACAGCAGGAACACTGGTGGCTTAATGTTCGTTTAGTGATACCTGTTTAATGACGTCTCTGATAGCCAGCAGCTTCTCTGTGGGGTCTCCTGCCTCCGACAGTGGGGCGTCATAGTCATAACTGGTCACAACTGAGCGGAACCGTCTGTCGTGATCAGCACCTTTTAGAGAACGAAGGAGTAATATTAGAAAAAAAGGCCTCAAAACCACGGGGAAGTAAAATGATGTAACACAACAGCTGTCTTTACCATTCCAGTAGCCAAAGTTAGTACCGCCTTCAAACATGTACCTGAGAAGACGGAGGTGTACGATGTGTTATTTCAATTCTTCTAAAAATAACCAGTTTTCCTTGGATTTTTAGTACACCACATGCATTATACTTTTGTACTGGAAGGAGGAAAAGACTGGAAGATTAGGGGAGACATACATGTTGACGTTGGCCCCCATGGTTAGCATTTCTCCTAGCACTTTGCTAACCTTCTCAGTGGTGACCCTAGCATGCTGATCTCCCCAGTGGTCCAACCAGCCGGTGTAGAACTCTGAGTTCACCTGTAACATCATCCAAAACAGATTTCCTCATGTTATACTGGTTTTATGGTTCATTCGTGTCTGTATGCAAAATATGATTAAGGTCACACTAACCAGGGGGCCTCGAGGTTCGAACCGTCTTTGCCGCTTGAAGGCTTCGGAAATGTTGGTGTCTGAATAGGAGAATAAATGATAGATGTTGTAGGTTTCTGAATTAGTAACGTCAAACAAGATCATTGAAATAATCATTAATAGGTTGTAAGGCCTTTATAAGACGCTTGTTGGCATCATAAGCTTGTTCATTTCTCTCATTAGAAAGTTCTGAATATTTTCCCTCTTATACAGAAAATCTATTTATCTG
>JAPTYQ010000015.1:27291769-27302328 GCA_029814465.1 Ostorhinchus cyanosoma | reverse complement strand
ATTGACCACAAAAGAGGTGGGAAATGACTGTTTAATTCAAGTTTTAATGACATGAAAGTGAAAGTTATTTTTAGAAAGTGTCTAAATGACCAAAAATGTCACTGTTTACAGTATGAGTGCTCATTGGTCTGGATGGGAACGTGTACATGGAGGCAGCCTTCATGTACCTTAGGCTGCATTATATAATGTTATGCAGAAAATACGATGTAAACTGAAACTTTTTTTTATCTTAAGCACCACTGAGCATCCTTCTGGTCATTTTGGGGTCCGGCATCCAGTTAAAATAATAAATCCATGTGAGTTTGGAAGTAGTACGGTACTTACTCTGCTGGAATAAGGGTGAATATTTCCATCGTGCAGTGGAAGGATTATCATCCTCCTTCCTTCCTCTATCTGGGTGTTATCACTTTGAAAGTCCCCCTTGCTACAGTATGTGAAAGAACAACAACTTTTTTGTTACAATTACTCCCTGAAAAGGGTGAGTTTTGACATAAACACATGTTTTTAATGGTCGTTTTCTTTTGTTTGGATTTAATCATTTCAGTACCATCACATGCTTTTTATTCTAGCAGAACAGTTTCTCTCCTGACATTGTTTTCTTTATAAATGGGCTATTAGTGCTTTCCAAGAACCACTGAAACTACTCCAATAACCCCCTATTCCAAGCTGATAGTGGACTGTGCCGGACCTATGTACAGCAATGGTGCAATAAAATGTGTGGATAGATCTGGATATACGAGACCACATCTGTTCTATAAACAGAGAGCATGGCGCTACAGCCAGAACAGTGGTTTACATGGATTTTGCTCCTTACATCGGGTAAAACAAATTGTTCAAATGGTGAAAAGCTGGATCTGATACTTAGAAAATACAGAGAAAACAAAAGAATATAAAATAAAAGTTCTGCCAGCTTGAGTTAGGCCAATGAGTAAAGGTCAAAGGCAGCGTAATGTGACCCCAGTAGTGATGACTCCACTGCTCTACTGGCCAACCTTAGAAATCACACACAGCCAAGACTCAAACACACACATCCTGACTGGGCAGCATTCTTGAAATATCTCTGGGATTCTTAGCTGTGTGACTCCATACCAGTGCACAGATGAGTGCAGACAGGGTTAGATATGCAGATGACAGACAAAAACTGATGACAGATGGCTTCGTAAGTCACGATGTATCCCTGGAAATCCAATCAACCCTTCAGTACTCCTATCATTTATCGCCTACTTGTGCCCACAACTTGTCTTCAATACTTATTTTAAAAAGTGTTTTAATCCACCTCAGTCTCCTCCTTCACAGCATAGGATCAGACTAATACTGTAATCATCCCTGAACAGTAAACATGTGCACACAGGATAAGGGTGTAAAACAGCATAATGTGGCAGAGGGCTGAGTGTTCATCTTCTTTCTGTTGTGCTTCTGAGGACATGCAAATTCTGTTCAAAATGCTCATTAGCAACACAGATTACCCCATCAGACAATAAAGGGGGAGCCGTTCACCCCATGCACACATAAAGCCATGCACAAAAATCCTCAAAAATGTAAATACTGTACTAACTATGTGGATGTTAATTATTCAGTTTAGTATGTTAATAAGAAAAGCCTCAGAGACAGTGATGACAGCAAATTGCTTCTGTTTTGCATGAGTGTGATTTGCATTAACCCACTGACACGGTTGCATTTGCTTTCATGTTTCTTAGACCCCCATCTTTAACAGAAACTTAACAGTCTTTAACACAAAAATGAAGCGTGACATCACTGAGTCTGGGAGGTGAATGTCGCGGTGCTTTGCAGCATTAACCAATGGGGCTGCTGCCTGCGGGGCATCCTGCTTTAAATCTGTTTATAGCCGCCTCTGCGGGGGGCTCGGGCAGTTGGAGTCTGGAGTCAAGAACAATTAATGAACTCCACCCTCTACCCTTCTTTCCTTTTTACCTCCTGTCACCTCCTCTCTTGCTCAAACTGGGGGAAGCCCTGTTCCCCATGGGACTCCTCCTTCTCCATTAGCTAATTTCTGATCAGCTGCTCCCTCCATCATTTATTCATACGTCTTCCAGCGCAGATGCTGACGGTAGCCTTTAATCATCTGATTTCTCCCCTTGGTAACCCACCCACTCACCCCCAGCCGCCCTCACCCCATGCTGACTTGGAGCACCGGCTGCACCATGTGCTGAATCCAGACGTTAGAGTGACAACAGGGAAACAAAGAAATGTTAAAGGAGCACATACTAAATCAGACAGCTTGATTCTACATGCGACACATAAAAGAAATCTAAAAATGATAGGGTTTCTTCAATACTTCAATAAAGCAGATATCAAGAGCTGATTCATCATTATTATCATCATTCAAAGGATTCAAATCCTTTTATTGTCATATGTACAGTACAGACACAGGTTGACCTGCACAATGAAACTCTTACTTTGCCGTCCACACTGAAAGCCAAGAGAATTTAGGGTAAGTGTAAAAATTTAAATAGAATAATTTAACTAGGAAATTAAAAAGACCAAAACAGTTGCATTTAAAAGTGGCATACAAAAGAAAATGGGCTTAAAACTATATATATACTAATACTAAGAGAAGAGTATATGTACATAAATGTGCAATATCTGGGTAAGAGATGAGTAAGATGTTAAATGTCAGAGGTGAACAGTATGAGGTGCATAAATGTCATGCAAAAAAAAAAACTACAGGAGCTGTTGACTGAAGAACTGACAGACATAAAAGATACTTTGTCAAAACCTGAAACTGACATTAGCTTTGTTCCTCAAACCACACGTCTGGATCATGTATCATGGTCTCCAACTCTTCCACTTGCATCTCATAATTTGTCACAGTTTGTCAAATCCTTTTGTCTACCTCCTGTTTCTGCTGCTCTTCATATAGCAGCATTTTGTTGCCATCTATTATGTATTCATTCCCTGATGTTGCACATGCTCATATAAATATTCACTAAATCTATTTCCATTACACTTGTTGCCAGTTACATTTATTGATGCACCTTGTTTTCCACTTCTTCAAACATAAAGGTTTTGGCATTATTTCCAATGAGGTTTTTTATGTGCAAATTAAAATGGGATAAAAATAGCTGAATGGAAGTACATACATCAAGATGAGGACCTGGTGGTTACAGACGCTATGTTTTTTCCTTGTATGCCTGTAAGATTGTTAAAAAAAACAAAAAAATCTGCAAAAACAGGAGGTGGATTAAGATGGCTCGCTCTTAAAACCTCCTGCTGAAGACTGTCTGTGAACTGCCCTTTACCCGAGTGTTCGTGTGGATCTGCTGGATTGAAAAGCAAATAATTTAAGCTTCATCAGTATCTGCACTTAATACACATTGAGATTTAATAAACGGGTTTTCCTTTTCATTCCCATTCCCAAAATCTCAGAGGTGGTTTGTAGGCCATGCAACATTTTCCCCACTGAAGAACTTGTGGTCCAAGACCCACAGGGACCTTTGCCCAGATTCCCGTTCCAGCCACAGTCAGACCACTTGTTTAATCTCACCAGCTAGTTGGCAGATTTCTCCTCTTTCCCCTCAGTCAGCATCCAGAAGATTTGGGTACAATCCCTAAATTTGGCTTTTTTCCCTTTTTATGGATAACGCAATCAATTCTTCCATTGTTTTCTTTGTTTCTTTTCTTTTTTTTTTATTTTTTAATTATGTGCCTCTCTATAAATCATATGGACATTAATAACAAATAGCAAAAAGGACAAATGCAATTAATGGTGGGTGAGTTTGTGGTAAAAATGAAGTTGAGATGAGTCTGATTGATTTCTTTTTAAAACACACCCCCATGCTGGTGTCGATACGTTGACCTTTTTAAGTGCAGGAAATTCAGACCATCTTTAGGGCGGTTCCGCTGTACGGACACGCTCAGTAGGGTCATAGAGGTTTGTGACCAGACCTTATGTGTTTCTATTGTTATGATAATGCCGTTGTGTCTTGGTATTTGAGGGTTAAGTTGAGTGCAGGAGAAGGGTACGATATATATGTGGAGAGAAAAAAACAAAAAAACAAGAGACCTGTAGTCGGACATTTGCTTCTAAATAAGATGCAGTGGATTCTGTGACACTTTAGATTTCTCCCCGTCTTAGAAGAACCTGATTCTAGATCTTGCAAAGTGGACACATGGGAGATGGGGTATTTGAGAGACAAGTGAAAGCAGCAGTGGCTAGAGTTTCCTTTGGATGGCGTTTGCACATTTTCCTGGTGGATACGTTCCTCTGTTACATTTATCCTCTTTCCCGGTCGGGTCTTGTCAGGAATCCAACTGAATCTACTCATCTCTTACCAAGCATCGGGCCCGACCAGCTGACGGCCCGACCCATGGTACCATTAGCCTTTCACTGTTGCCTTCTGGGCAGCCCTTCACTCATCGCTCCCTGAAACCTCACTGCGATCCAAGAAATTGGCCTATCATAACTAATTGTTCTACCGTGTCCAAGTCAGGCTGAGTTAATTAGCTTTCTTTTGTCCGGGCTGATATGATCACTCGATACTGCCTTCGCTCATGCCATGCCAGACGGCAGAGAAAGACCAGTGGCACCTTGTACTGTGTATGTCCTTAAATATTTAAGACTCATTCATTAGCAAATCTCTGAGCTAGATGTCATTATACAAGCTGCAGTAACTGAAGCCTCCAACTCGGGGACCACATCATTCAGCCAAAGTGGTTTCTGTGTCAGAGAGCATGATGGGACGTCGGCGTGCGCCCTGTGTTGGAGGGTCAGATTACCATTGTTAGGCAGTTCTGCCTCAGCAGTGCTACATGCACTCACTGACATGCAGCATTAAGAATCTGAAATGAGCTGGAGCTGGAAAAGTCATGGCAGCGGTTCAGCTGTGCTCTTTAATGCTGCTATTAAAACATCTGGTTACCAGAGGCACGGGAGTCAACTGATACCTCATAATTAAATCCACGGAGGACTGCCCTTCCGAACCAAATGAACTTTCCAATTATTATGCAAGAAGTGCTACTGTTTCAATGGATTATTCAATTTAATCCAAGAAAAGTGTGGGGACTTAACACTTGTATGCTTTTGTTAATGTGTAGTCTCATGAGGCGGTACTCGTGCCACTTTTGGTCCCAGCTGGCCTTTGTTTGGGGTATTTCCGCCTGGTTAACTTCTGAGCGCTCAGTCAGAGGAGGTTGTCTTTGTCCTAAGTGACGAAGCTGTTGAGGATAGAGGGGACAGGGGGAGGAGTTTAGGACAGACCATCTGTTGCTGAGACAATTCATCTCTACATTACCCTTCTGAGTCTTTAGACACATGAAAAGACACAAACAAATGGACAAACACATCTGGTGTAGGCTTTCCAGAGCCTTAGGGAAGTTCTCCATAGTATTATTGTTCTCTCCAGATGACTCCTCCTAAAGGTGCTTTGCATCATGTATGTGTTCACTGTTATGACATGACATCTGGATGAGTACTGCTTCAGAAAGCCTGGGCACTGACTGCTGATTACTGATGAGTCAACACTGAAGAGTTAAAACTGTTTGCTATAAAAGGTGTGGATTTATGCATTTTTGTGAGTTTGGTTATAAAGCCTGGTGGGCATTTACAATGAGTGACTTTGTGCAGATGCAGGGAACTCAAGCCAGCATTACAGACTCTGTGGGTCAGCGTTTCTGGTCTACCTTGTAATCTCATTTAAAAAATCAATTTTGATTTACATTCTTGGGTCTCCCAGTCACCACAATAAAATGCTGCGATTGTACATTTCTGCAAATGCAGATATGTGTAATTTCAACTTCATTTATCGCTGAAGGATCTGCATCTTTTAAGCCTTTCCTCAGAAGACCAGAGATGGTTGGAGTGGATGGATGATATACAGTATATTTAAAAAAAAAAAAATTACCTAACGCTGAATTTCACATCTCCTCGCCCATAGGGTTTTAGATTTAGGCCATACAATACTTTTGTCAGTGTTAGGAAAAGATCATGGTTTGGTTCAAACATTACTAAACACATTCTGAGTCATTTTTCCCACATCCTTACAGATTTTTTTATTTTTAAACCAAGTTAAAATATATTTACTATCCTCATGCCTTAACCTAACCATAAAAATGATTAAGTAATTTGATATTAATGTAATTAAGGAGCACCATGAGCAAGTAAAACACTATAAACAAGATATACATGCATCAATAAATGTTTATATGAAATATATTTTTGATTCAAAACTGTTTGGACAATAACTATTTGTTCTTTCCTTTAAAGTATAATCATAATATTTTATTCATATGTCTGCAAATTCTTTGTTAAAAATAAATACTATGTTAAATTATCACGAATTTAATCTATCTTTCAAAGACGACTAGATAACCCACTGGCATAGTCCATCTATGAATGGAAAATTTCCACATACTTTAATATTTGAGTCAGTAAGATTTCCTTGTTGAAGCAATACTAGGATGTGGTTTGGAAACTCCTTCTAATATGCTTTATCCCACTGCTCCTCATGTCATAGCTTGCCCAATGTTTTATCCTGAGTAACATCTCATTTAATCAACCTTTTGTTATAGCTGACTCATGTTTCTCCACTGTTACAGTCGCGGCTACAAAAAGCCTCTACATGATACCAGCAATATTCTGATACATTCAGGTCTCTGTATTTTCCAGTTACGTAACAGTAACTGATCTTCTTAGGATCTATAGAGTTGACAGTATTAATCTTGTAGTTTGACCTCAGAAAAGCTCACGTGAAGCAGCTTTTCCTTGATCTGGTACCAGGCGGACGCAGTCGGTCGCTGCTGTGGCAGTTACCGGTTGGATCTTATTAAATGTGTTAATGTTTGACCACGTGGCAGCGAGAGCACCTCTGTAACATTTGTGTCCTGATGTTTCTGTTTGTCTACCTCCTCTTCCAGACAATGGGAGGCGGGGCTTTATCAGGTGGCTGCACCCTTCCTCTTCCCCCTCAGCCTCCCCCTCATTTACACTACCCCCTTTATCCCACTCACCGTTGTCCCCTGTGGTCTGAGGAGCTACATTTAGCTGTGCTCCATTAGACGACCGAAGGAGAAAAAAAATCCTTGATGACTGAAGTGGGTTAGACTGACTGTCTGAGTGGCCATTTATCCCACAAAGAAAGCCCCAATAAGGAAAAAACAAACTCAGTTATCATTTGAGTAAGTGACCAAGCTCCTTCAATAGACTGGATTTTTTATCTGAATTTTTTTTTGTTGTATTTGTGGTTCAGCAGATTGGATTTCACATAAACATGTATTGTATTAAACAGAGGCATCTTGATCTTTGTTCTGAGCATGATGGCAAACACATTTGTGCTCCATGGATGAGAGTGTGCACACGTGGCAGCCCGTTGTTAATAGTTAATGAGGATTGATGTCTGAAAGTGGTGACCTTGTATAAGGTTTCCTAGTGGAATCCATGCATATTGATCTCTTCAGTTTTATGCTTTGTTGGATGAACAATTCCTGTTGCTCCATGTTCCACAGCCACCTTAGTGGAGGTGCTTCTGATGATTAATGATGGTGATTTGTTAGTGACAGATAAACTAGAATTTTTCCAAGACAGACACTTAAGGTCAAATGTATTCAAAGTGAACACTGTATAGATCATCAACTGAAAACTAAGACTGCACAATATTTCACTTTTGCGTTGTCATTGCAATTGGAAAGCATGAAATACCATGTTTTGGCTCCAAAGTAGATGGATGATGCATTTGTGGTAAGTTGAATGAACCAGTTTATTAAACAACTTAATTTCTCTTCAAAATCACTTGGAAGTGTCACGATGGTGTAGTGGTGAGCACTTTCATCTCAAAGTTAAAGGAGTTTGTCTTCGATTCCCAGTGTGTTGAGTTCATCTGTTAGTTTCCAGTTTCCCACACAATCAAAAATAGGAATACATACTGTAGGTTAATTCTAGATCTGGAGTTGGTCCCTGAGTGCCTTCAGTGGCGGCTCACTGCTCATGTGCTGAGTGATAATGCTAATGCTAGGTGATGTGTGTTGGATAAAATGCAGAGCTCAAATTCCCCTATTATGGGGTTAATAAAGTGAGTCAACCTGCAGCCTCTTAAAGAGCAACTCATCTGCTTTTGTTTGCTGTGTTGAAACCAATAAACCATTAAAGTTCAAAAGTACAGGGTTTGGCCTAGTTGTTTGAGTCAACTGGCAAAAACACTTGAATCTACAGTATATTGGAGGAAATAAAAATCAGCATCATACTCAATCTTTCTGGAAATAAAAAATCAGCAGTAGAACAAATACAAAGCTAAAGGTTCACTATCAGATGACTTATAAATAGTTCAACTAAAAGTGCCAGTTGCTGTTTTTGACCCTGATTTCCATGTCAGACCTCAGTCTCAGGCTGCACAGGCGCCGTTCATCATCCACTTCACTCGAACACAGCTGCTTCTATAAATGTGTCTTCCTCCACTGTAAGGAAATGACAGTCCGTTTGGGCAATCAGCCTCAGATTCCTGTTATTGCTCCTGGATACTGAGCTGTTAACAAACACGTCTGGAAAAGTCAGTGACTCCACACGGACTCAATACACAAAGATCCCCAGACCACCTAGAGCAGCTGTAGAACCGCTGTTAAGCTCAGCGACAGGATCGATTGCTTTTGCTAATGTGAGAAACAATAATCTGAGGCCATATTTCTGGATTTTATGGGATAAACCAGCCTGTGCGATTGAAGACTGAATGCTGGTGTGGCAGTTTAACGAAGTGTATACTCTCGAGTGGTAGTTTGAGCGTGTGACACACCCTCAGCATGCAGCTCTGGCAAACAACTTTTCTCCACTAAAAGGGAATGATGGTTTAATAAGAGGATAGCTGTGCCAGTTTGGTGTGGTGACAGAGCAGCTATGCACCACAGAAAAGTGAGCAATGCTGAGAAAAAGAGCAAAAGGAAAAAAGACACTAAGACGGGGAAAAAAAAAAAAAAAACAGAGGGTGTGATTCCTGCTTTTCTAGAATAAACACTGCTGTATCCTTGAACTGAGAAGGCTCCGCCCACTAAAAATCACTAAAAATAAAAGTCATATTAAACCTAAATACAGCTGGAAACATTCTCCTGTTTTCTGTCTTTAGCAGACTCCTGGGTTAATACATACACAAGACAAGCGCATCAGCTGAAATAGTGATTATAATGCAAATATCCAGTATTTCTAATGGAGCAGATGACTTTTATATGTGTCCAGATGCTAATGTTGTTGTGCTTGCCTTTGTGTTGCAGGGGGCCCGAGTCTGGCTGAGACACAAAGAGCAGCTCCTCCCCTCCACCGTCAGCTCTTGTGATGATTCAACCCTGGTCCTCACCACCGACTACGGGAAGGTAAGAAGACTTCCAAGGCTAACGGTTCACTTTAAACTGCCCCGTAACTGTTATTTACAGTCATCAACAATGTTTAGTCCCACATACTCAAGTTAAATGGATGCATTTGACTGCCTGCTAAGCATCCTAATACATTCACAAGGTGGTAGTTTTTCATTGGGTCGGTGTTTATGTGAGGAGGTTAATTGTTTGCACACATGTTTTACTTCTGGACTCTGTGGTGGGATCAACACCTTTTGTAATAAACTAAGAATGACAGGAATGGGGTTCTTGTGACGAGCCATTGGCCTGAGCTTATCTGTTTGGCAGTGCATGCTGGTCTTTGTGTCTGGAGGAAATCCTGTGTGTGTCTGTGTGTGTGAGAGGTGGCGAGGGATGGTTAAAATAATAGTTGCTTGTTTCATACATACATTTTGCACACAGTCACCTCTTCTACAGACTCAGACCGGGCTGTGGGTCTCTGTCTGGTCAAGGCAATAGGAAGGAATAGGGCAGGGCCTGAGGACGTTTTCTGTCCACAGGACACTGATGTATGGCATCACTTCAACTTTAAGCCTCCGGCAAAGTAACGCAAGCACAAGCCTGCAGAGGATCATTACCCATTTTTGCAGCTTCCCTTCACTGTGTGGTGCAATCAGGTGTCTTTCTGCACCTTTCACTGCTCTCTTTTCAGCATCGGAGTGATCTGTAGATGCAGCTGTTTAAAGTGAAAAGGCCTTATTTTCCACTGGGTACCATCTGTCAAACACCACCAAACCCAGCTACACAAAAGAGGCATGTAGCCGGAGTTCATAATGAAGCATTTAGCTGCTAAAGAGCCAGGTGAAGAGAAAAAGCACTTCAGAAGAAAATATTGGTACCCTTGTGGTATTTTATTGACCATCAGTAGCTTTTAAATTACTTATTTATATCTATAGATTTTTAGGCCAGACAGTGGTTCATTTTGTCTTGTCATTACTCAGATTTTATGCATATGGAAGTGAGTTCTTTACATGATAACAAAATTGCACCGTATCAGTTTACAGTAGTGCAATAAATCACAGTATTGTATTGTAACCAATACATGTGAGCAGAAGCTTTAGGTTATGTTTCCCCTTTTCTTATCATTTTATTGTTCATTCATTCATTCATTCATTTAAACCCTCAGAAAGTAATTAATAAAATATTTATATAGATAGAACATGAAACACAAAGGAGTAAAAACATGAAAGAAGACATGGCAATAACAACAGTTACCACAATTAGACAGT
>JAPTYQ010000015.1:27224986-27237574 GCA_029814465.1 Ostorhinchus cyanosoma | reverse complement strand
CATATGAAAATCCCCTGTGTCCAAATGCAGTCAACAAAAGTTCCACTGAAACACTTTAAAACTATTTATTGTGTCATTATCCCTTCTAAGAAAACAAAGGCAGTACTCAGGCTTAAATAAAACAAAGGTTCTTCAAAAGTACAGAAAAAGACTGATATCAGGCATCTGTTTTAGGAGAGTTTAAGACGTCACACAAGTGAGTCACTTTCGTCACCTTTAATATTCATTCAGTTCATTATTAATGTACTTTCATTTTGATTTTCTGGGAAACTGACTTCATCTGCAGAAACAGGTTTACAATAGTTTATTTTTTTGTGAATTCATCTTTTATTTCAATGTTATGACAGGCATTTGGATAACAGTATCGTTTTGAGGTCATAAAAGTTGACAGGGCAGCCCCATAGATCTGCCCCTAGCTCACTGGGCACTAATTTATCTTTTCTGTGTTTCTCACTCAGGCTACTGGAATATAATCGTCCATGGGCGTAAACATTCTTACCGCCTCTACACCAAAATGCTGAATGAAGCCATGCGGTGGGCGAACGCCATTCAGGGAGCCATAGACAGCAAAGTCCCCATTGAAACACCAACTCAACAACTCATCAGGGACATTAAGGTATTAAATAATTCCCTTTCTGTCTTGTTTTACTTGCTTGCTATTAACTGACCTGTAAGTACTATGTAGTTGCAGTGTTGAGCTAAGATCAATATGTGTATGTCCAATATGCAACGCACCCTATTTACTAATTATATTAATGTGAAATCTAATCTTAGCATGTGGGCATTTATTTTAATTTAACACCAATCCTTTTCAGTCATGCAAACCTTTGCCAGGGACACACGCTGTAGTAAAGTGAGGTACTTCCACTGACTACGTGTGCTGTGATTTTCTTTTAGTTTTGGCTTTACTCTTTAAAAAATAGTCACCTCTTTTTCTTACCTTGCATCTTTTTTTGGATTTGCTGCACTAGTTATATCTGGAAGTATGATTTTCCTGTCTGTGTGATGACCTAATTTATTTATTTATTTTGTATTTTTTTGCGGTGGAGTTAAATATGTGAGTATTCTGAGATCACTCACCCGGTTTTCTGTCTGTAAAGGAGAGCAGTCTGAATGTGGAGGCTGTGGAGCAGACATACTGGAGGAACCCTATCCTGAGATATACCCAGCATCCTTTGCACTCCCCTCTTCTACCTCTGCCATATGGAGATGTCAGCGTCCACTGTGAGTTTTTTCAGCCTGCAGATATTGGCTCCTGTTAGCACCCCACTGCTACTAACGTCTGTGGGTTCAGACCGAGACATTCGATTAAACCAAAAACATGACGTAATGTTAGGATTCTGTTGATGTTACACAGAAATACATGTTAAAAATGGAGTGAGACAATACTACAACCTTACTAAAACATTAAGCATGAGGTAAAATGACATATCTTTTAGGATTATTTAAAATTGTACAACCTGTTATCATGTAAATCCATGACATTTCCCTATAAATTCACTATCAAGCTTTATATTTATATTTCAACACTACCGATTTTCTGTGACAAATCCTTACATTTTTGGTGAGAATAGGGAAAATGTCTCCTTTTGGCAGATGAAGTGAAGTGTCTGCACGGACATTATTCTGAATACTGATCGTCCATGACTGCAGGGAATGTAGTAATGGAAAATACTTCTTTTGAGCTTAAGGGGGCTTTAACGTGCAGCTTTTAAAGTATTGTAATCCTCTGTCTGTTTCTCACAGTGCAAAAGGAAAAGGGTTATACCAGCCTGCAAGATGAAGCCGTGAAGATTTTCAACTCACTGCAGGAAATGGAAGCAGTGTCAGATCCTGTGCCAATCATCCAGGGAATCCTGCAGACATGTCAGGACCTGAGGTCATTAAGAGATGAGGTCTACTGTCAGCTGATCAAACAAACCAATCACGTCCCTCACCCTAACAGTCCTGCCAATCGCGCTCACTGGCATCTCCTGACCTGTATGAGCTGCACCTTCCTGCCGAGCCGAGGCATCCTACGCTACCTCAAATTTCACCTCAAAAGGTACAGAAGCGAACACGGTTTTCAACCAAATATTTTCTAAAGAATTAAAGTTTGTTTTTTTAGGTGTAATCCCAGAAAGTTTAGGGGAAATAACACAAAACGTCTTTTGCAAATTTTTAAATGCATCACCGTAAAGTGTTTGAAACCTGAACCTCCCGCATATAACATTTGGATTGAGAGAGTGAGGGAAATCTATCAGACGGAGCAAATTATTTATGTGCTCAGAATTCAGGGAGAGCTATTTACAAAAAGATGGAGTTTAATGCAATAAGTATTCAGAAGTGGTCATATACATGTATGGTTTTTTTGTTTTGTATTCATTCATGTTTCATTTGTAATTGTAATCAATATCTACTGCAGATGTTCATATTTTTTCATATATGGCGAATGGGGATGTTTGATTAGATATGTTTATGTATGAAAAATGCTTTGTATATTCCTATGAACAAAACTAAATAAAAATACATAGGTACAGAACTACATCTGAACACTTTAATTATTAGTCCTGACATCACACATTCCAGCTGGATAAACATGTAATTAGAGCCGTCCCTTGTATCTGTGTGTTTTCCCAGGATTAAAGAGCTGTTCCCTGGTACAGAGATCGAATTGTTCGCCCACTTCATTGGTGAGTCTCTGAAGAAGACCAAAACCAGGGAGTTTGTTCCTTCCCAAGAGGAAATCATGGCACTGCTTACCAGACAAGA
This sequence comes from Ostorhinchus cyanosoma, assembly GCA_029814465.1. Taxonomy (NCBI): domain Eukaryota; kingdom Metazoa; phylum Chordata; class Actinopteri; order Kurtiformes; family Apogonidae; genus Ostorhinchus; species Ostorhinchus cyanosoma. Next base: position 27,234,823 of record JAPTYQ010000015.1, on the reverse strand, counting down.
AATGACCACCACAGTCTACTGCCACGGAGGAGGCTCCTGCAAGATCTCCATTAACTCACACACCACTGCTGGAGAGGTCAGGATACTGCACCCACACTGCACAAACAGAAATACAGGGTTATTCAAAACCAGTGAACCGATTTCATGATGCATTGCTTCAGTTCTCAAGTATCGTCATGGAATGAGTCAGTGACAATTTGAAATAGGAATTTTGAATGGCTGCCACAGAGGCGCTTAACATCAAATAACAACAGCGATCAACTCAGTAGATTGTGATACGATGATACGCATCTGGGAGGAATTCTCTTATCGCATTGACGTTGTCCGCGCTGCAGGTGGTGGCCACATTGAACACTTGTAAGACAGGAAATAAAAATTGATTGTGAGCAGAATATTTGTGACTTGGCTGGAGTTTTTTTTAAATTTTTTTTATTGCTTTTCCTTATTAAAATATTGCGTAATGAAATCAGTTCATTCTTTTTGAATAACCCTGTTCTACAAAGAAGCCAGATGCTCTTAAATATGACTAAACCGCCCTGTAATGAAAAGACAGTTTTGCTTGGCTAAAACTAGAAGAAAACTCAGGCCATTGACAGACTATAACTAATACTGAAAAGATAATATCTGTGTTGGATTTATTAAGCAACAAAAACACAATATTCTTACATTTAAACATTGCACAACTTATCTCACTCATAAAACAAAGAAATGTAATCTTTTTCCTCTGATGTGATATTATGAAAATCACTGCCTTTGCTTCTTACCAGTTAAATCTAGTTCAATATGAGTCTGAATATTTTATTAAGATAAAGTTAGGTATATTAGGTTCATAATAGAAAAATGTATGTAAAGCAAAAATCCCCTTATAGAAACTCTGTCTTACATTAACAACATATGATGACCGTTGTGTGACCACTGACACCATCCTTTAGAGCACAGTTCCCCGTTAACATGTCACCTTTTAATGAACTTCTTCTTCAACTTCTTCTTTACAACCCTGACACATCTAGTTTCCGTATTGTTCTAGTCATCAACTTTCCCATAAAGGTTAGGAGGGAATGACTGTTTACTACTCAGTATGTAAAATACTCTGTGATCTTTACAGACCTTTGTTGATCTGCATTTGGAAGCTTTTTAGTAATATCATAGAGACAAAACTCTCAAACTTGTTAGACTTTATTCAGGTTTCCATCATATTGTGCTCTTTAGAGACTCAATGGGCTTTAAATAAATAAATAAATAAATAAAAACAATGGATAAAGGAATATAGAATACCTAGTATAGTACAGTCTGGTATGGTATAGTGTACTCTAGTTTTTTGAACAAAAGACTGAAAAATTTAGATAAATTACATATAAAAGATTGAAAACTAAATATTTCAAAAGTCAGGTGCAAAAGAGCAAAAAATAAAACATGCACCGTTTCCGAAAAGTGAGTAAAAGTGCTTTAATGCTGATGTGAAAACCTGTTTTTTTCAGTTTACCTTTAGTAACTGGCCTGTATTAAATGAACGCGTAGATGATTCCATACACCAGAGTTATTTGACGCGTTAAATGACAATGGTGATTATTGAATTTATTCACGATCATCATTGTTGTGTTCAGGTGGTGGAGAAGCTGATCCGAGGTCTGGCCATGGAGGACAGCAGGAACATGTTCGCCCTGTTCGAACACAACAACTCCATGGACAGAGCGGTGGAGAGCAGGGTGCTTGTGGCCGATGTTTTGGCTAAATTTGAACGGTATGTTAGACATCGGTGTATATTCCATTAGATGTTGTATTTGGCTGTGAGTTCCTGATGTGAAAGTGACATCTGTGGCTGTTTTTGTTCATTCTCACCAGACTGGCTGGCAGTGAAGAAGCAGAGGAGGATGGCCAGTGGAAACTCTACTTCAAACTCTACTGTTTCCTGGATGTGGAGAGCATGCCAAAAGAAGGAGTGGAGTTTGCATTCATGTTTGAGCAGGTGTGGTTATGTTATCATGTTTCAGGGAATCCTTTTTTTATCACATATATTGCAGTTCATTGGTCAAAGAACCGGTCGGATCATTTACTTTTACTACAAGTAAAGAAAGCCAGGGTTTTTCCACTCGAGAAATTGTTGGAACTATCCTCTGCTTTCAACTTGCTTATGAAATACCTCAAATTGTAATATCTACATAAAATGAAGCAGCACGGTTAGGAGAGTAAAGTTAAGCAGATATTACAATTTAACCTGAAATATGAGGTAATTATACTATGAGGCTTACGATATTGAAAATATTCAATTAAAGTACCAGTCCTTAAAGTTTTGACTTTACGTTACAAAACTGTAAGTTCTATTTCACCAATGTTGAAGGTGTCGTTAATACTGAGGGTCTTTGTCATCCCTCCAGGCTCATGAGAGTTTGACCCGAGGACACTTCCCTGCCCGTGAGGAGACCCTGCAGCATCTGGCCGCTCTACGCCTGCAGTTCCTTTACGGAGACAAAACACGGGTCACCTGGAGTCTGGAAAACGTCTACCCCGTGGGCCGCCTGCGCACTCGAATCCTCCAGTTTACCAAGGTGGGCGGAGCCTCGGGGTCAGGTCAGACTCTGGAGCGCCGGAGGACGAGCTTCCTGGACGGGACCCTGCGTCGAGGGTTGAAGACGGGCTCCATGAAGAAGCAGCGGATGGAGGAGGAGCAGATGCTGGAGATGTGGATAAAGGAGGAGATGTCTGCCACCAGGGCGAGCATCGTGGAGAAGTGGTGTCGCTTCAAAGGCCTCGACCAGCACCAGGCCATGCTCAAGTACATGACCATTATCAAAGAGTGGCCCGGCTACGGATCAACACTGTTTGATGTGGAGGTAAATCAGGTTTTAATCTCACTAAAAGGGATGCATTGATTTGTTTTTTCTCACACTTCTGCTCTGAGAACAATGAGGCCTTTTATTTAGAACTTTAAATCAAATGCTCAGTAAAATATGAAATAAAATATTAGTATATTAAGTATATAATATTAAAAGTTAAATAGGAAAATCTTTTAAATTAGTGTTATGATTAAAATACACACATACTTTAAGTATTAAAGCTGCATTACTTGATAGGTTTTTTGCATCACTGGGCAAATAATCCTTTATTGCCTTTCAGTGTGTTGTAATTCAAGCGGTCTGAGAGAAAAGAACAATCTCACTTCTGTCGACTCAGACTGCAGAAAATCTACCCTGTAATACAGACAAATAGGGGGTTAAATACATGACTACCAACTGTAATAACCAATCACTGATCAGTTTCAGTCAGATGGGACTCTGCTGCTGTGATCCGAAGCTCGGCATGAAAGCCCGGAAAGCTGTCTTCTCTTTTCTAAAATAGCATCAGGTCATCTATATTTATATTTAGTCTTTTGATGTGAAGGAGTGTGCAGGAGAAGGAAGGAGTTTATTTTCAATATATTATTTTGGTTCATGCAGCTTTAAATGCATTAGATCTAAAACCAAAGTAAAACCAATATAACACTGTTTAATGCAGTAGTAGAAGTATTACTGAACACAGGTCTAGCATAAATATAGTTGTTTAAAATATGCTTCCAAGGTTAAACTAGCACAGCACAATAAGGCTCACACAAATATAGCCCAGTTAAGGGAAAATACTTCTATAAATAGCCACAAATAATAGAATAAAATGAAACAGTAGATGATTTTCAATCCAATATATCATGAAATCTCACAACACCCACTTGCAGTACTGATCTGGAACAACACACCACTGCTGTAGTCGCCGCCACATGGATGATCAGGATGATGAAAGCTGTGTGTTTGTTGTTCACAGTGTAAAGAAGGAGGCTTCCCTCATGACCTGTGGTTAAGTGTGAGTGCTGAGAACGTGTCTGTCTACAAGAGAGGAGAGCCCAAACCTCTGGAGACTTTCCCATATGAGCACATCATTTTCTTCGGCGCTCCGCAGCCCTGCACTTACAAGATTACCGTGGATGAAAGAGAGATGTTCTTTGAAACACCTCAGGTGAACATTTGTTTTATGACACATCTTCAGCTTCGCATCTTTGCATCTTTTCTCTTCTTTTGACCGAGTCTCATCTGTTCTTTGACAGGTTGGAGAGATCACGAAGATCATGAAAGCCTACATAAACATGATTGTAAAGAAGCGGTGCAGTGTGAAGTCTGTTTCCAGTTACGGCACTAACTGGATCAGGTGATTGACTGGACCCAGTTCAGTTTCAGCACCAGGACACCTGCCCAGGACGTAGACATGAGAGGTGGAACCAATCGCCTCAACATAGTGTGTTTCAGAGCTTTTGACTGACTTGAAAAGTTACACAGACTGAGTCCATCCAAAAAGATTCCTTTCAAAGGAGACAGAACATGAAAAAACATGTGATTCCTTTACTGCTAATAGTAAAAAAGTGGGAGCATTGTTGCATCTGAACCATTTTAAGCTTTATTGCTTTCCTGGGTGTTGTTTTCCTCAATGCAATCTATATTTTACTGATATGTTACACTGGTCATTTCTCTTACGCTACTTGAAATGTACTTCAGGTGTCTTTATGTTGTTTTTTTTAACTTTGGTATGACATGAGAAGGTGTGCAAGTTCTTTCTCTACCATAAGCTACATCACAATTGAAAATACAATTGAAACCTGAATTAAGTTTAATTTTGACAGGAATCTATTTCTTTTAAGCCCACTTCCCAGAAGACAAAGAAATATGCTGCAAAAATCCTTTAAGACAATTGTCATTTTTCTGTAGGTTTTTTCTGCAGAGTAATGCGGCCCATTTTAATGAATGTTTTCCTGAATGGAGATTCCCTCAGGTTGTGTGTAATTTATAAATGTCATCATACGATGGAGATGATCTCCCACTCCTTGCCTTATTTCAATTCTTATTTTAGGTGTTTTAGAGTAAGAGTGTCAGTGCAGATGCGGCCTTTCAGGAATTGTCAGTGTTGAGAAACCCAGTTAAATGTGCCACAAAAGCACATTCCTTGAGGAAGAGAAAGCCTTTTTTTAACAGTCAAGTAAATGCAGCAAACTAAGATCAAGGTGAATTACCACTGCATCAGCAGAGATGCAACATCTTTAACCACTGCAGTAAAGTTTTCTCAAAAGGCACAGCTTTCTAAATTCAGTTCAACTATCTGTCCTTCTCTGCTAGAACAAATATTCTGTGTTCTGAGTTGGTATGTTGAAGCTCCTTTTGTACCTGTTCAAGGATGAGTTTTGAGAGCAATCGTGATTGCTTGTTTGATGGGTGTCTGTCTAAAGAGTGTTTTTATTGTGTGTGTTTTTCTCAGTGATGACAAAGGCCATGTGTGGGTGGGGTATTTATTTAATGAAGTATCAGTGAATTTGTTGAGGTTAAGCAGACTCAGAGGGTGGAACAGTGTGCTGGAAATGTAAAAATGTAATTTGCCTGTACTTTTGTTTTTCTATTATTTGTGTATTCAGGGACACACAATTTATGCAATTCAGAAATAGACAACTTGTTCATAAGTTAATATGGATTGTTTCCATTTTGTGCTGTTTCTGAGATTTTGTCAAAGTTAAATTAACCTAGATGTGTTGCCCTTAACACCAAACAGGCCCAGCTTTTTTCATTGTCATGTTTTCATGCTAATCCAAGGTTGTTTCATATTCTCAGCCAATGTCAAGGATTTGAACTAATGCCAATTAATCTTCAGTATAGTCCACAATGAGATATGATCCAAATAGACGACATTTTGAGCTTAGTATTTACCTCACATTGCATTACACACATTGCGTCTTCCATTATTCTCATACATACACACAAAGGCTATCTGGTCAGCTGCCGGCGGCCACACCAGAGACTGATCTTGCCATCGATGATGACTGTATTTCTGATTGTTTTGAAGGAAAAAAAGTCAGAAAATGTTTTATATCAGAATTTAAAGATGCTTTAATAAATTATTGTATTTCAAGTTGTTGTCGATTTTCTATTATACATCACACTTGGGGAAAATATAGTACATTTGTCTACAAATTCTGTGGAGTTCAATCTCTGCATGGGATACTAAACAGACAACATACACAATAGCCCCTGAGCCAAAGCCAGTGTTAAAAAATAAATAAATAAATAAAATAATGGAATTTTTGACCAGATTGCATTGGCTCACCTTTGGCTCATTCTTTGGTTAAATGCATAAACCTGAACCAACACAATATGTAATTGTGGTTGAGGTTACAACCACACAACAATCCATCTTTACCCAAGTGTCTTCAAGTTGTACTTGATCAGCCCTCAACTATGAATCAGGGAAAGCAAACATTGTTTAACATTTCCATTTTACACTGAAACTGTACATATTCAAATAGATAACTTCAATGTCAGCTTTAGAATTTTATTACTTATCATTAACTCTTTAAAACCTGATGTGTCATCGCTGACACGCCTGTGCATATGCAGTTTGGATAGCTGTAACTAGTTCACTGTTTGTGCAATTGAGGAAAATTCCAACGCTTTCTGAAACCTGAGACGTTGCACTTTATAGGCTTTATTGGGTCATTATGGTTATTTCACTCACACCTGTACCAGAAGCTGAAGAAGCTGTTTTAGTAGAATTATAACATACAGTAAATTGTATGACTGCTGGATTGGAAAGTTCTAAGTGCTCTGAAAAAAATAGCAAAAAGACAGACTCATAGCATACTTTCTAACCTTTTTGTAGTCAAAATAAGAAAAAAAGTCCAGACCCTTTTAGGCTTAGGGTTTAAGCTGTGTTTCTCAACCTTGGGGTCAGGACCACATGTGGGGTCGTCTGGAATTCAAATGGGATCTCTTGAAATTTCTAATAATTGATAAAAAATAAAATAAGAAAACTTGCTAATAAAAAATATATGGTGAGTTGAGAGACAATCATAATACATAAAAGACATGACAAACTGTGAAGCTGAAACTGAAGCACTGTGGTTCTGTTTATCTGTCAAATGTTCATTGTGGTCGGTTTCAGATGCTGCAGCTCTAGTTATTGTTTGTTCAGTAGTAATTGTCAGCCTTGTAAATACAAGCTGGACTGACTGTACATATCCTGACCAAGGAAAATAAAATTCTCACTTTGTATACTAATCTCAACCTGGCTTTTCTGCCTCCATCCATAATAATATACATTATATAGCCTAAAATTTTACTTTTATTTGCAACATAGTCTATAATTATTATTACATGATCATAAACAAATTTATTTTATTTTTTTTAAAGTGTCTGTTTTAAATGTGAGAAATGTGTGATGTTAAAATGGAGTCACGATCAAAAAAAAGGTTGGGAACCACTGGTTTAAAGGGTTAAAGAACACACCAGAGCTGGAAAAAAAAATTGCATTCGATTCTGTCTGTAGCCACACCTTTTGAAATGCAGAAAACCATTATTCGGTTAATATTTCGTGACAATATTTGAGATTGTGTCAAATTTTAAAGGTGTCTAAAAACTTTCTTCCACTACTGTTTGTAAATAGAGGCTTCCGTTCTGTGTTCAATCTAGCGCCCCCTGTGGTTCAGGGGTCCATAAACCGCAAAATGGAATCAGTCTTACAAGTAACAAGAGGCTGGACCAAAAAAAAACAAAAAAAAAAGCTGTGCTAAGTGTGATAAAGCTCCAGTTCCAAAGAAATTATGACGCACGGACAGAAAAAAGGAGAAGAGAAAATGATTCTGTTAAAAAAAAAAAAAAGAAATCTGTAGAAACAAAATGGAGGAGGGTCCACCTGAAGATGTAAGTAGCGCGAGCTTAGAAAAGAAAACACAACTCAACTTTTATTTTAAGGTGATTACACACAAGTGAAAGCATAATTAAAAAAATATTACGCTCAGTATTTACAATCCCACTCCTCAATATCCCCCTAACCCCGTAAATCTCACTTTTATATTTGCTGATTTAGCGTGTATTTCCAGCTGTTCCAGAGTCAGCAGTTGGTGACGTCATCCTGTCGTAAAGCGGGTCCACCCTTCACTCTAACTGTCCTCACAACAGTCAGTTAGCGTGTAATTTTCACAGCCGAGTAGTTCCACTAGCCGTAAAATGCCTGGACTTTACAACATTTTGGCTTTTGCTTTTGCCTTAAATTCTTACCTAATTTTATCCGCAGAGGCTCAGACGTCGAACCCCTCTCCAGATTCGGGTAAGTTTTTTTTTTGGTGTTTTTTTTGTTTTTTTAGTTGTGATTCGTGTTTCTTCAGTCGAGTCAGGGGGCAGTCACATGACAACTACACTAAAGTTTGATGTGATCCTGGAGCACACATAATCATATTAATTGGTGGAGATTGTCTGTTCCTCTCCACTTTTGATAATTGTATTCAGCAGAAGGCAAACTTAGAATTTCTAAGTAAGTAAATGTTATTTCTTTAGCACTTTTCACTGACAGAAAGTCACAAAGTGCTTTACAGTGCAAAATACAATTAAAATACCATTTAAAAATACAATAAAAAATACAATTTGCTTTTTCTTATGACATGAAAGACTCACTTTACATGGTTCTGCAAATACAGCTCACAACTTATCACTATGAGCCAAAAATAAAGACCCAAACAGTATCTTATGTAGTGTTTTCTATATATTTACCAGCAGCATCTTTAATAGTCTCATTGAAGAAAGATCCACTAACCTTCCTCATACCTTCTAATAAAACCTTGTTACTTATTTATTTCAGTTCCTTGTGCTTTGAGATCCAACACCAGTTGTGATGAATGCCTGCAGAATGTGACAGTCAGTATCTTTAAATCCACAGCACAGAAGTAGGTTTGAGTTTTATAATGTTGTTTATTAGAGTTGTGTTGTGGTATCTGTTACAGTGTTTGTGGTGCATACCAACAAGACAATGCATTGACTACCCTGTGAGGAACATCCTGCCCTCCAAAAGCGTGTGTCCTTTGAGTGATGCACGATGGGGGCTGTGTTGGGGTAAGACTGACCACACCTCAGATGATCGCTGATGTCACAGATTAGGTTACGCTGAAAGTATTTGTGTGCTTTGACTCTTAATACACAGGGATGGATTTCATGAGGACATGGTGTTCACTGCTGTGCATGGGTTAAAGTTAAAGTCCATCAATCTATTCACAGAAAATCCCCTTAATTACCTACTAATAAGGATATTTTGGATCTAATGGATTCTGGCCATAAAGGGCTATTTTAAGAATGTTGGGTAGAGAAGAAGCAATTGAAAATATCACATAAAATTTTGTTCTGTATGAGTTTGTGACAGCTGCTGGGCATTTGAAGGAAAAATTACAAACTCAATGATGATAAAAAATAATGATTATAATTGTAGCTTTTTTCAGAGTTTTGTTCATTTATTCTGGTTTGTACATGTATAACTCATGATCAAGTACATTTAAATCTTTCTCTCTGTCAAACTTCCAGTCAACTTTCAGATTTTGATCATCACCATGTCGGTGCTTGCTGGTGTCCTCATCATCGCCATATTTGTTTGCTGCTTCTGCTGCTGCAAATGTGAAAGAGTTGGGTAAGTATCAAGTCACATGAAATGTCGGTTGTGCAAACCGATTCAACATAGGAGGAGGAGGAACACAATGGGGTGTTATTCTGCGGGGCTGATACCGCTGTCTCCAAAGGCCATAGAGCTTAGCTCTGAAAATAATGTTGCTGTTATATGGAGATGGGCTCTACCTTTTTTCACAAACTTAATATAATAAAGATTGTTACATGAAAGGGTATAGTAAAACATCACACTCCACTTAAGCAGAGTGAAATTCAGAAGGACATGTAGGCTTAAAAATTTGGATTCAGAAGATTCATATGCGTAATAATTCCAGGAACAAGAGAGAAGACGCAAAAGTGGAGCGACAAGCCCGTGCAAGAAAGGCCCGGCAGAAAGCAAGGTAAATAA
>JAPTYQ010000015.1:27200254-27213224 GCA_029814465.1 Ostorhinchus cyanosoma | reverse complement strand
AGATTGATAGATAGATAGATAGATAGATAGATAGATAGATAGATAGATACTTTATTGATCATTTGCAGGACATTACAGTGGTTAAGGTAGTAAAAATCATTCCACAGAGATAAAATGACATATGAAAACATCCCACTGACATACAAACAATAAACCCCCACTCCAACTCTAACCAAAAACTAGAGTCCAAACACAAAGTTCTTCTGATCTCTGGCACAAATAAAACCAATCAGTCAACTTCCACTCATACATAGATAAGTTTGTAGGGCCCCTTGCCTGAGGGGCTCCCCATTAAGGGGGGGCCACAGTGGGTGAGCGGGTGGGGAGAGTGGGGGGTAGACCCCAGTTTGCTCCACAATGGACTCAAAGTACCACAATGCAACACAGAAAATATCATCTCCTTGGCTACGGCTTTGGGAGCTACGCCCCAAGAAGAAGTGGGAGGTTTACCCCTGAAAGGGCTCATTGTAGGGAGGGATGAGAGTGTGTGCAGCCGCTGTGTGAGTCTGGAAGTGTGTGTCCGTGTGCGTGTGTGTGTGTGTATGTGGACCCCCTCCGCCTTAACTAGCTGGTCAGCACTGGAGGGATTAGTAAAACCCAGCTCCGCGCACTCACTAACGCACGGCGCATTGCAAAACGTGAATCATGCTCGTCGTCATTACTACGGACTGGGAGTGGAGCCGAAATTGTGCAAGATACGGATAACAGCACATTAAGGTCCGCGGATTGAGTCAAGTTTCCAGGTCGTGTGTTTTCTTCCGTGGAAATGCCTCACCAGGGGCTCTCCTACCGCCTCTGCCGCCGCCGCTGCTTCTCGGACCCGACGCGTAACGCAGCTTCTCTCACATGTGCTTTATGTTGAAGAAGTGACCCGGACCATCTAAAAGGAACCTGAGAGGGTCCCACCAGGGGCCAAGAAATAAATAAAGAAAAGGAAAAAAAAAAAGCCAAACAAAACCCAAAGGGCGTGCGGATATTCTCTGAGTGGAGGTTTCTGAAGTGGACGAGAAGGAAAAGTTGTACTTGTTGGTCCTTCAAGCGCAGAGGAAACATGGGGAACGCAGGGAGCATGGACCAGCACACGGACTTCAGAGGACACAACATGCCTCTGAAACTCCCCATGCCAGAGCCAGGTGAACTGGAGGAACGGTTTGCAATCGTCCTGGTAAGCACACATGGAGACAGACATGGTTTTCATCTGTCTTCTCTTTGTTCCCTCCATGCTCCAGTGTCCTAGGACGGGACAGCTGTTTGGCCAACACCACTCATCCTTTGTTATTAACTAAAAGGACCATTCCACTAAAAAAGAAAAAAAAAAAGTCTATTTTATGTGCAACTTTAATATTACAATATTGACTTTTTTTTGTTTTTTCTTAAGTAACATATTTAAGTTGCAACAGTACTGGAAATGACCAGATCTGTTTTTATCAAATTAAGTCTCATTACAATCAGATATTAAACCAATATTAACTTCTTGTCAGGCCTTTACAAATCAACACTTCCCCACACAAATTATCTATCTAGTACTTTTCACCTTTAGCAACGTAGACCCACCCTCTCTTTTTTTTTTTTTCATCTTAAGTGATTTAACACCATATTATCATCAACATTTTTGCATTTTTCAGGTATTTTCCTGCATTTGATTTACTAATCAGGTTATATTTGAAGATTATTATATTAAAACGTAGAAAATATTAGGAAAAGTGAGCTTCTCAGCAAAACATATCATGAACTGAACACAAAAACAAACATTTACAACCACTGTCATGTGTCAGACTTATTGGTTTTTAGTGGTGAATTGATGTTGCAGAAGACAACAGTGTTTCCAATGTCTACAATACAGACTCTGAACATCCAAATGGGTCATATGTGATGACAATAAAAAAGCTGAGAAAGTGCATTTTACCTGAATTATTTAACTGTATTGATAAGATTAGGGGTCCAGAAGTTATTTAATATCACTATGTACATTCACTAAAGTAATATGTAGTTTAGTGAAGTTGTAACTTTACTACAAATGACCAAATCAGCCTGTTTTTTTTATTTTTTTTATTTTTATCCCCACTATCCTCCTTTAACTCAGATATGAACTTCTTGTCACGCCTACATGAATCAACACTTTGGCTTCCTCTAACTAAAATACACAATACAAAACATTTATGCAGTCGTTTTCTCCTTTAGCGACCTAGACCCACCCTCTCTGCAAGTGTAAATGTCCAAGTGTTAGTCACATGAGACACTTCAAGTCATAATACAGCAATTTATTTGTTTTACTGCAGCCTTTTCCTGAGTTTATGAGTAAAGGCGCTGGCTCGCTACTGAGGATCTAAGTGCCCAGCATGCCAGATCCTTTGAAACATCTGTCACATCATAAAGTGTCGGCAGCGTCTGTCCACAGTGACGTTACCTGGAAAAGGAATGCTTAACATGCCCTGTAAAAACAAAAGGTGATCCTTGTGATTTTAAATGTTACAGCTCAGAAATGAGTCTTATTTGGTATTTTTTTATATACTATAGAATCAAGAGAGACTTAGACAGTAAGTTTATTACATTTATGGGTGCAGTTTTGGTTAAAATAAACATTTTTGCAGTTGAAATTTCCAAAACAGTGCTCTCTTGTTCCTGAATAGAGGAACAGTAAAGAGAAGTCAGGCAGTTTGGGTGAAATCTGAGATCCAGCAAAATGTGGGTCAAACGTGATTGTCGCCTGGTCTCATAAACATTAGTTGCTCAGTAGAAGGAATCTGACTTAAGGGGGCAGGTTCTTATATAGACGCCTGATCGTAAACTTCTCCCCAGTGACAAGGAATGTATGTAATTTTCCATTTGCTTTTTTTTTTTATATATATATATAGAGCGAGCAATCTTTTTTTAGTTAAGGTTGGTGGCACAGATCTTTCAGCCCGTAAGCCCATTACAAAAAGCCGATCAAGTTGAGGTGGTGAGAATCATTGTGTCGCAGTGTGTTTGGGTGTGATTGCTGCTTGTCAGACACTGATGAATCCCATTCTGTGCTGGAGGGACAGACTTCGGGGCAGCGAGGGTTTGACGTCACTCCGCTGAGGGATTTGGGTTTTCTTCTTAATCACGTCTGCTTCGAGAATGCACCTACTTCTTCTCACATCTCATCGTTAACCTCTAGCAAACAGTCAATATTAGGAATCAGAAAGCGATTACACTCCTAAAGTTTGCTCTGCAGAATTAATCCATCAGGGAAAGAGTTACCTGTCTAACTTGAGGAATTGAATAAGAGGGTGTTAGTGGGTTGGCTGTCAGAAAAGCCTGTCCTCATCTCATGTCAGGAACTCCCCCTCTCCCTCCCATCATCCTTCCTGCTGCCAGCATGATGCCTTAGCTCTTGGCGGGATGGAAGCCCTCCAGCATTAGAAGAATTTAGTGCTATAATCACCGCATTTAGTGTTATTTACTGCCGTTTAAACCCTAATGTGTCATGGCCGTGCCTGATGGCAGTTGGCTCCATTGATTGCCCGAGCGAGTGGCACTGCGTGACTCTGATGACCTCACTTCAGCTTATAGCCGAGCAGCAGAAGATTAGAAAGATGCAACCTCACTTCTCACAGTCGCCTTTGTATTCAAACGTATCTCTGATGAATCTGTGGATAAAAAAACAAGGCGTGTCAGACCGCTAATTTAATCACAGTTCGTTCCCTTCACTTACTCATGGCTCAGACATGTGCCACTCAGACTTATTCACGTCTACATTTCCTTAGTGATGATTTGGAAATGATTTCGAATATAGTGTGGTAATCACAAGCTTGACTCTGTTACATCAGTGTCAATAATATTTAATTCCTCCTTTTTTCTCTTTGCAAAATCAAATATTTATGGGCCACATCTCATGGATATTTTCAATATATTAATTTTCATGTTTTCGGGTTTTTCTCTATAAGATATATTAAAAATACAGAAAAAAGGCTCAAAACTGATGGATCAGTGGCTAGCTATAATAGATGGAAAGATTGACTTAGTACCTATGGATCAAGGAACATATCTTCTTAAAGCGCTGGAGAAAATGGCTGGACTCTAAATAAAACCATGCATACTTACTACTGTTTGTCATTTTAATATTTTTTGTTCAGCCATAGGTTCTGTGTTGTATTGTCTGTTGATAAAAGAAATAACAAAAAGACAGAAAAATATCCTGTATTCCAAAGTGACACCTCTGTAATGCTTTTTGCACCAATAATAACTGAAAACCTTAAGATGTTTCACTGATTCTCTGATAAAGGAGGCATTTGAGTCGCAAACATTTATCATTTTTGGCAAATCCATGAAATGACTCATCACTTATTGTAATTTTTTTTTCACGTGATTAATCAATCCATCATTTAATATCCGGCAGCTGCTAAAGTAATATCTTTTCAGCAATTTCCTATGTTTTAGACTTGAGGCAGTAATGTTGTCTCCTGATAAATTCCAGCAGGACTGTTTACCTGCCACTCCTAATAGCTTTTTGATCAACCGGCCCCAGATCACAGTGGGGAAGTGTTTGGATGAAAGGTCTGTGCTGTGTGTGGCCACGTTACAGCACTCAACCATCAAAACCATGGAATTTCATATCAAGGATGTACTGTATCAGACTTTAGGTTCATGCTGTGTGTCCTCAAAGCGCCTCCTTGAGTTACAGTATCTGAAAAGACACACATTTTCAGTGGCTAATTCACTAGTTTTCCATTCACACACAGCTAAAGAAGAACACAAAATAACAGTATAACTAAAAGTACTGATTGATCAATAGTGGATTTGTAAGAGGCTGATATAGTCATGTGAGTTTGGAGTTGGAAGAAGTTGATTAACTGGCAATTAAACTCTTTTTTTATGTTCTTTTTGTTGAACATTTTCTAAATTATAACAGTCCAGCACAGGTTATATGAAATGTATAGCAAATCCAAAATATTTCCACAGCAATGATGTCAAAAGTCCTTATTAGGTCTGTTTCATGCAGTTACAGTGTGATTTCCCAAATACTCCAACACTTTGCCAAACTTTGCTGTAAAGACGTCCTGCTGAGTGTTAATACAAAAGGCTGTTTACCCTTTTGATTGCATCTAGGACTGATAGTATCAGTTGAGTTGAATAAGAAAATCATTGACTAGTCTCTTTACTCTATGCCTCCACTGTAGTATAGGTCTAAAATTTAATGATTATTTACATACACTTTATGAAGAAGAGCATAATTCATATATATTTATTTACCTCAATCACATAACTGTAATTATATTTTTCCTTTGTGAATAAAAAGTGATCATGGCAGATTTTATGTGACTTAAATCCTTTGCTGAGATATTGGACAACATTGCAAACTCAAAATAAACTGTTTCTGTGCTGGTTCTATATTGAACTAATAGCAGATAGAGATGGTATCATTAGAAGAGCATGGAAGGAAATGTCTGCTAGTGTCAACCAACTGTTTTTATACATATGAATGGAGACACTTGTCAAAATAATCTCAAATAATTGCAGTATAATTGCAGTATGGTGTACTATCCACATTACATCTAAGTCCAAATAAATCAAAATTCTTGAAATGAACATCAAAAACGTCTAGACTGAATTGATTTTTCTTTATTGAGTTAAAAGAAGTGTTTCATGTGTGGTGTTTAAGCTTCCTTCACCTGATCATCGGTCTGGTTTCTGCCATTCCACTAGTGATCGGCTGTGGATGATTGCAACACCACTCCCTGGATAAAGTCGGGGTTTACTGCTGGCTGAGTTGGCATTTCCCACTAAATGAAAAGCTCCCATTGAAGTCTGCGTCTCATGAGTCTCTGGGGCCGGGGGCTGATCTCTGAAATAGACTTAGGCTAATTGTAATGCAAGGCTTCTGCCGTGATAAAAGAGGCTAATTCACATGTGACCTTGGCCATGGAGCAAAGTGTAGTTTAGATTACTTATTTAAAGTAGTGAATGGAGACACATTTCCATACATCTACAAGCAGGAGGTTATTCACTCCTCACCAGTTATTCAATAAGCCTCCGGGGTCTTCCCTTTGCTTTGTGTGTCTTGTGAATGTTGCTGCCCTTTGGAGGTGTGGTGATTAGGTTTTCTCATACAGCGTGAAGAAGATGGCTTTGTAGTTACTTAGAAGCATGGCTGCATGCCTGGACCTCTCTTGTGGTTGCCACAGTATCTGCAAAATATAGTAAGTGTACAACAAGAGGAGAGGTTACATGTGATGATTAGTCCGTATTCAGGCAGATCTCTTGATGTTTACTCTGCACAACACTCTGCAGACTCACCACTGTGGCTCTATTATGGCTGGTCATATCCACATCCCACTAGATCAATTTCCTTCCCTTTTATTGCTTAATCAATCACATATAGGCATTTAGCCAACCATTAGAGAGTATAAGCATCAAAATAGCGCTTTTCTCTCTGAGTCTTTAAGTGCATACTGGGTTGAAAGCATGTGAAACGACGGCCATCAATCTCTGAGTCACATGTACAGTATGAGCTGGTCTATATGCTTCACGCTGAACCACAGGAAAGTGACTCTGTGTAACAGGAATGTAGCCTAGGCCTCATGTTTGCATCTCTAAGCACAGGGTTGATCAAATGAAACCAGGAGGAGACCATATCCACATCATCAGTCTAAAGGCAACGTCAAAACTGAATGAGCAGATAAGTGTAAAAGCAGTACTTGTTTAAATGCCATATGGGAAGTATAGGCTTAGCTTTTTGTTGTAGCTGTTCTTCTCAATAGTCTGCACAGATTATATCTAAGCTGCTTTGGTTAAAGGCTGCTGAAGCACCACAAGCGGTGGTTTTGTGCTGTGCTGTTCTCTGAGGCGCTGTATCTGAAATCTACTCCCTAGATTAATCACATGAGTAGCCTCCATGTTCAAGTACAGCCTAATTTGTCTTGTTGACAGACCCACACTCCAGTCTGGCCTCAAATCCCAAAAGCTTGGTCTACAGAAAGGAACTAACTAGTGTTCATGATGAAACTAGAGATGCAGCAATTGCAAAAAAAGAAAAGACAATTTGGCTGATTCTGATGTTATTCCCCATTTGTTTGTTTTGTTTCTGCAATTTTTTTCCTACTTATCCCATATTTTGTACCAGGGAAATCAAAAATATATGAAGTATGTTAACTGTTTTAATGTCTTTCAGCTCCTCATTGCGTTATATTTTACTGAGCACAATTTCAGCCAGACAAGTTTCTGAAAAAAAAAAAAAAAAAATTCAATTTAAACAAAATCTTATGTGCTCGTACTGATGTTCAGATGTTATATTGGTGCCCAGGCTAAAACCAATGCTTAATTGTAATAATATGATTGAGTGAATGTTTATTATTTAAGGTGGCACTGACATTTTAGCATCTGGCACGCAAATCTGATCTGTTAGCTCATTGTTATTTATTTATTTATTTAGTTGTAACTTTGCTGTTTTGCTCAGTCTGGAGCCATTTTTCGTGAAGAGGTCTTGATAAAGTTGTTATGGTGGTGAATTTCCTCTTCATTGTACCCGTTTTACTCGACTCTTCTATACTTTTGGTACCAGGTACTTTGTTTTTCACTCAGTGTAGCTGGTTAATGTAGTGATGCTGCTTGAAACTGTCGTCATGTGACCTGTGCAGTAGAACATACTAAAGGGATGCTGTTCTCAAGAGACATGATCAATATCATCATGAATATATCATGTGTATATAACAAATAATTATATAATTCCGGTGACAGTGCTTCCATATAAAAATGTCAGATTGGTTCGGTCTTTGCACAGTGAGACACAGTGATAGTGATGATTCTCTCTCAGCATTTCTTCATCTTTTTTAGATATGACCTCAGTTTTCTGGGTGTCATAGTGTAGGTCAGACCAAAAAAGTGCCAGATACTATAGATTCATTCATTCATTCATTTTATTCACATATATATTTTAAAAAATCCAAGTAAGAACATTACATTTTGTATTTATATTATGTGAAATGGAACACCCTTGGAAGCCGAACAGCTTTTAAGAAGGTCCCAGATACTTTTTGGCTGATGATCAACCAAAAAAGTCAGGCGGAGTCCAAATGAACTGAGCCGGTACAATGTGGTGGAATGTTGAATTCTGGGTGAGCATGATGCATTTAGAAACCAAATATTCAGAAAAAGAGGGATAAGAGGTGACTAATGACATAAAACATGAATCATAGCATAACAAATGATAAATGGCGTAGTTTAGGCTTTAGTTACCACTTCTCCATCCAACATTTGTTCACCAGTATTAGTCTTCTGTCCACCACACTCTAACATTTACACCTCTGCCATGACACTCCTATATCACGGTGCTTGTGCAGGTCTTGAAAGTCTTTCCAAGAGTCTGTGACAGTCTTAATAAAGAACGGAAAAAAGCTTCTCTCATAGTCAAGTTTTAGAGTATGAACAAAGGTACATTATCTTGTAATATAAATACATGAGGAAAGCATATAAAAAACTTCATATGATTTCACTAACTGATCAGTTCTGGAATAATATTCAATCAAAGCCTGTGTAGCCTACGTGTTCAGTTTGAGGAGGTTGTCATTCATCACGTGTGTGAATCCGGGAAGTAAACATTACATTTGTGGGAAGCAAAAAATGTGATTTTCATATGTTTGGAAACGTTTCTGTCAGTAAAACATAACTTACTGCGAATTATGCATTCATTCATTCATACATTAATGAACTTTTCTACTACACTGCAAAAAATCTAAATCTTACCAAGTGTATTTTTCTCATTTCTAGTCAAAATATCTTCTCACTCTTAAAATGGGATATAATCACCTAAAGAGTAACTTCTCAGTGAGATATAAGAACTTATTTTTAGACAATAGATTTTGAAAAACTTATTTCAAGAAATCTTACCAAGATAATTTTCACCTGTTCCATTGGCAGATTTTTTTTTGTGCTTAATTCAAGCCAAAAAAAATTATTTAGGTGATTATATCTTATTTTAAGTGTAATGAGATATATTGACTAGAAATGAGAAAAATACACTTGGTAAGATTTTGATTTTTGCAGTGTACACATACAAAAGTACAATATCAATCAAAAAAGTAGGCACGCAAGTAGGAAAGTACATAAATTCAAGGTCCTGGGAGGAAAAAAATTGGAATTTTAAAAAAGTGTGGAATTTTTATTTGGATAAAGAGCAAGCACCCCGCTATATGTGACCCAGGAAGTGACTAAGCAAGTCCTCGTACTTTTTTCCGTGTTGACTCTTCTTCATTAAGAAACAGAACAATGGGTATTGTCTGAGGAGCAGAGGGTGAACAGTGGCCGAATCCCGTGCAGCAGCCCCTGTGAACAGAGCTGCTCTTTATTCTGTGGAGAGCCCAAGACGGAGCCTGGCACTAGACCCAGACCCAGACCCGGCAGGCTACGAGAGGCCATCGTACATACCCCGCGTGTGTGTGTGTGTATGTGGGTGTGTGTTTGTGCACGCCGTTGTGTAAGAGCATGCGTGTTTTTTGCTGAGCTGGAGCCCCGGGACGCTCACCCACCAATTAGCCATAACAGAGCTGAGAATGAAATGCTTGTGGAGAGATGGGATCTGGCAGCCGGTGTGGTCTGTGCTGGCCCTTACAGCCGGTCAGAAGGGATGCGAGGTGCTGTGGTGTTAAGCGATAATGTGCTGCTCAAAACCCCGAAGCAGGGCCTGGAGGCATGTTGCATCCCTGGCAGAGGGTCAGCTGATTATGGGGGAGCAGGTCTTCTGGCTGTGTGCAGACACCACTGAGCTGAGACCGCTGGGACTTCAATCAGTATTGTTGTTCACAGTTCAGTTTTGACATCTGCACTTGTGGGGGTTTGGGTTCTGCAAAGCTGCGTGGGTGGCAGGGACTGTTTTGAGTACTGACCAGGCTAAAGGATGTGGACAATAACAATGTGGCGAAACCTTCCTGTCAGTTTTCAGGAGCTGACCAGCATGATTTTATAGAACCAGTCAATTATTAGTAACTGGGGTGACCGATAATCAATATTTGGAGTCAGTTATTTGCAGTAAAAATGAAAATATATGTGTTGAAATACAGAATAACACACACTGCACTCTGAAACGTTGTTGTAATGCCCTGAGGATTAGATGCATTTAATTGGCAGAACTTTTCAACATAATTTTAAAAGCGATAAGTGCAGAGAAGTCCCAGCAGTATATTGGACTGAAATTTGAGTTTTATTTAGTTTCATTAGGCTCAATCAGCAGCTCCAGACTGTGCTGCAGAAAGACACACACACGTAGCTGCATCAGAGCATTTTCAAATGAATTCATGTTGTGTAATTAAAAAATAAATAAAGCTGAATGTCAGATTTTAGAATTTGCTGTATCTAGTGGAAAAAAAGAAAATCTGACCAGGTGTATTTTTCTCATTTCTAGTCAAAATATCTCATCACACATAAAATAACACATAATCTTCTAATGAGTAGGCAATAGATGTTGAAACTCTTATTTCCAGAAATCTTACCAAGATAATTTTCACTTGATCTATTGGCAGATTTTTTTGCTTTGAATTAAGCAAAAAAAAATCTTGAATTAAGTAAAAATGGACCAAGTGGAACAAAGAAATAAGATTTTCAAGAGCTATTGTCTAAAAATAAGTTCTTATATCTCACTGAAAAGTTGTTCTTTAGTTGATTATGTCTTATTTTAAGAGATATTTTGACTAGGAATGAGAAAAATACGATTGGTAAGATTTAGATTTTTGCAGTCAGAACACTAGACAAAGCTAATAGTAAGAGTTTTGTCTCTCAGTGCTTTAGTGTTGACTGATGCACTGCAAAAATCCAAATATCTCATCACACTTAAAATAAGACATAATCACCTAAATAGAATTGAATTAGGCAAAAAAAAAAAAAATCTATGGAAAATTGAAAATGATCTTGTAAGATTTCTTGAAATAAGATTTTCAAGATCTATTGTGTAAAAATAAGTTCTTATATCTCACTGAAAAGTTACTCTTTAGGTGATTATGTCTTATTTTAAGTGTGATGAGATATTTTGACTAGAAATGAGTAAGATTTTGATTTTTGCAGTGTCCTAATCTTTAATCATCCTTGACTTTTAACTGTTTTTACATCCAAACAATCCATAATCTTTGTTTTCGGAGCTGAATCTATTGATCCTTTCAGTCAAACTTTTAATTTGGAAATGCATGAGCAGTCCACCTTGAGATTAATGGTATTTTGTGCTGAAAAGTCCGTGTCTAGCTTTGGAAGTAGTATTTCAGCTACCTCTGTGGTCTATGGAGCAGGTGTGAAAGGACGTATCCTGGGAAAAACCAGCCTGAGCCTTTTATGCTGGTTGTTCAGCCTGTTGCCAGCGTCATCCAACATGACTGGCAAAAAAAAAAAAAAAAAGAAGCCACACAAAAGAGAGGAAAGAGTCGCAGCTCTGTGAAGTGCATTATGGTCAAACTCTGTCCAGGCTCCAAGGTGGCAGCTGCGCTATAAAGTAGGACTGCAAGGCCAAAATGTTGCATACGAGTGGATGTTTTATTATGAACTGTAGAAGAATTAATGACGGAAGCGAACCTTATCTGGAAATGAGTTCAGAAAACCTTCACATGTGTCACTCTGACAAATTAGCTCGTGTGTTGTGGCTTCACGGTCAGCGTTCTTTTGTGACACTGAAGTTGTTATTATTCTCTTTAGGGTCCTTGAGCAACATTGGGTATGTTCATGGTTTGATACCAGACTACCACTGAACTGAAATCCAGAATCATCAGAATGGTTTTAATCTGAGGTACATGTTGTTCAGCCTTGCACAGAAACAACATCATGTCCATACTTGTAGATAATAACAGCATATTCTCAACAGTAACTTGCACAACATGATTTTGGTGAGTTTTTTTTTCCTGTTTTGAGGAGGTTTTTCATTAGATGCTTGCTTTCTGAAGCTCTCATAGTCATAGATATATTTTGCCAGGATTAACATCTGCAGTGCAGAATGGGAGGTTCTTCAAATGCACTTCTATGCTCCGTGCCAGAGTTTGATAAAGACTCGACTCTATCAAAGCTCCAGATGATGCATTAGTCTGTTTGTGCAGGCTTTAATAATGGGCACACACTTCACGGTTGCTGTGTGTGTATGTCAACACCTCACCCATGTGCAGTTTACCCAGCTCAGTGCATGTCTACTTTTGTTGTTTTTTTTTCCTGGAGACGGTGTTTGCTGCTCTTGTTTCGTGTTCATTGGGAATTAAAGATAAATGAAGTGAATGAAGTTTGTGTATGCAGTATTACAATGTGATATTGTGTGTTATTTCCAAACTCCAGAGAGTTTGTTGGATCGAGGACTGAGAGCACAGAGCGTCTCAATGTGTGCAGAAATGTAGGCCTGTTATTAGTGCACATGTTTGACAATATGCCAGAGACCATGTTATAAAAAGCATCTTTTCTGCTTCAGTGGGTCTGGATCTGTAGCGGTAAAAAGTTAACACTCAACACAGATTTGGGATTCAGTTTGCTTTTCATTCCTGCATTTTTATCCGTTAACTTCTCTAAGACAATGGAGGTTTTAGAGTCACATCTAAAGGGTGTTCAGCCAACTTTTGATTATACTTACTATGGCATAAAGTGCTACATTAAAACATCCCATAAAAGAAGAGTTTCACTATTCACTTGATTAATGATTTATACACACACTTGAAAAGGTGAGTGTGAAAAACAAGTCAACATATTGGTAAAAAAAAATACATACAGTTATGGAAAAAAATTATTAGACCATTAAAAGTAATCAAAAACAGTAGTTATGCATCAAGTACTAACTCCTGTGTGTGTCATGTGACTAAAACAGACAGAAAAGAAAACATGGAATCCCTAAAAGCACTGTTTTTGTCAGTACAATGACATATTGATGTAAAACCTGAAGTGATTTTGGTTATTATCAAGAAAACCATAGAAAATGGATGGATATCAGCTCTGAAATTAAACTCCTATGAGCTATTTTTGTTGTTATCATTATATTTGTCCAAACAAATGTACCTTT
>JAPTYQ010000015.1:27187387-27200154 GCA_029814465.1 Ostorhinchus cyanosoma | reverse complement strand
GTACCTTTAGTTGTACCAGGCATTAAAATGAACAAGAAATTGAAGAAAACAAGGGTGGTCTAATAATTTTTTCCGCAGCTGTGTACATAATCATCACAGCTGAACAGACTTGTTACTATTGCTGCATCATAACTGAGCGTGGTTGTGTATTATGGGATGTCGTAGTTAATAGAAGGCAGATTAAAATCTCTAATCTTCTGACTTAGCAGCAGTATTAAACCAGTCCTCCCTCTTTTTCTGAGCTTTGGGATTCAAGCATCCCTTTTGTGAGTGGGTCATTTCCTGTTCAACCCGCTGCCACCAACTTCCCGCCACGTTTTCCAAAGGTGTTTTCTTCAAACATTATATAACGGATGTCGGATAAACCAATGATTTCATTCTATAACCCACAGCTCTATGTTTATGTTTTACACAAACAACTTTTCTGATTTATATGCATCATTCGCTGGAACATGGACTCCACCTCAGTCCAGACACTTTCGCAACCCAACATCTGGCCTGGCTGGAGCTCCTCTGTGTTCATGTATCACTTGTTTTATTTGGACAACTTCCTGCTGCTCCAAACCATCTCCATAATGTTTCCAGCATTTGGATAACATCCAGCATGAAAGTCATTGTGTATCACGCAAAGTGATTCTTCCCACAATGTACACACTGTGCTGTGCATTTGCTTATAACAAGTAAGTGGTTTTGGCTTTTAGACAGCTTTGTACTAAGATGCACTGAAGAAAAACTCAGACATAAAAGCCCTGCATTCCTGTTAATGTTTAATACTTTACATATATTTGATTCCTTTTGTATTCTTTAAGCTTTGCTGTGCATTTCACACGGTGTTAAATCATCTTTGGTGTAGCCTGGTTGTTTCAGAAAATAGCTGTAATGACTGAAGGGACGATGTGAAGAAAATATCAATGACACCATGAACTTTAACCCAGAAGAGCCGCATCCAGTTAATGATTGTGCGGTATCAGAAATAAGCTTTAATGCACCGGCGACTTTATCTGAGTATATCTGTTTCGTATATTACTCAGGTATGCTGCTGGAATTTCACTGGAATGTGCTTGTCAGGGGGTAAAATAAGACTCAAACATTTGACTTGGCCATTTGAGAAACCGGCATTCCTTTGAACAGCTTCACAAACATAAACACTACTGTCCTGGTGGAGGAGGCTGCTGAGCCGGCGCAGGGGGTCGTGGGGATTACAAAGCTAATCTGAGGACAGACAGGGGACACCTGTGCCCCCACAGAATGCAGGGGATTATGGGTACATGCTGTGCTAATGAGCGGAAGACGACTCCGTTTGGATAGCGCGTGCCTCTAGGCTGCCTGACTCCTTTCTCTGTAACGTAGGCTCAAATTACATAGAATATCAACTATAAATGTGGCTGATTCAGGTTTTTTTTTTCTTGGCTGAGCTCAAGGGCACATTTAGTACAAAGAGAGATTTTTTTTAAGGCATGATGTGCAATTTGTCCCACCGTTATTCACCTGGGGAGGTGTTTTATAAGGGTGTCCTCTCATAACCTCATTAAGATGGTGTTAATGTCTTTAAAACACAAAACACTTCTGTGATTGATGCAGCAGGTATGGGGAAGGAGCAGAACGGCAGCCAGTCATTTCCGCAGTATTGAGTAATTGTAAAATATTTCTTATGACTAGTCGTCAATACAATGATGCCGCCAGCTATTTACTTGTTGCAGCTTGTTGCTCTGTGCCTAGTTTTTTAAATTTATTAAGAATGGGGCGTTTAAAAGAACAGTGATGACTGCTTGTATGATGCAAAATTGGAGTTTACAACGTACAACAGAAAGTGATATCGTTAGTTAAGTTTTCTTTTGTATCATCTTGGTTATAAGAGCTGTAATAACAAATGCACCAATGATTCAGATTGGGTAACGCTGCATCTGCTGCTCAGTTTGTGGTGCATTAGCAGAGGGGAGAAAGGGGGGAGCCCCTAAGGACGAATCAATCCCTGCTCCGAAAGACATTTGAGAGGACGCTGGGTGGCTGAGACGTGCCCGACAGGACAGTGACTGTTGTGGTCTGTTGTTGTGTTAAAACCACTTCATCAGAGGAGGTGAACACAGTGAAGCATACTCTACGTCTGAGAGCTGAAGTCAATAAGGCTGGTGATTTTTGTCACTGCTTTTAAGAAAGTTTGTTCCTCCTTAAAACATGTAGAAATGATAGAAGACGATTAAAGCCACTGGGGGAAAAAATGAAGGTCCATTGTCTTCTATTAATATTATTATTGTGTGAAAAAAGTCAGAATTCTGAGTTTAAAATCAGAATTCTGACCTTTTTTTCTCAGAATAATAAGAAAAAATATATATTGGAGCTTATCTTTTTTTCCCAGTGGCCCTGCTCTTCTTCTATAAGAACTGCTTCTTTAACTCCCCACCTTTTATTCTTTTGCTTAAATATAGAGCATCTCTGCCAGTGCACTTCAATCAAAAACACTCACCATTTAGTTGAAATTCTTGGTCTTTGCAGGAGATATGTTCTGTCTTGTAAAACATATTACACAGGCTATTTTTTAAGCAACACACTGGTAATATAGACACATTTCCTATGTGTTAAGAGAAAATACTCCAGTAGTAAACGACTCCTGTGCAGTAAAATTCCTCACAGTTTGGGATCTAAGGGTCAGATAAAACTTCAATTACCTTATTAACGTAAGTAAATGAGGTAATTGACATGTTTAGTTGAGCGTTGCATCAGTGCAGTACGTCAGAATCGCCAGCTGTGTTTTATAAGCAGACTTTATGAAAGAGTTAAAAGCCCAGACAGGATGGGCATTTACTAACGCATTGGTCGTAAAGAATCTCCAGGTCGATCGCACAGAGTGGACAGTTTACACACTTAAACACACAAAATATTCTCACATATTCGCTGTTTGTTCTTCTCCGGCTGCATCTTTGCATAGGAATAGCAAGTGAACCGGGCCTGTCCTGTTTGCTTTTCTAGTCAGCTGTGTGGTGAAGGCCGTCTCCGCAGACCTCCTGGAAGGTAGTGGGCAGCTAGTGGGCTTTAAGCCAGCTGTCTGTTTTTACTCCATTTATGAGTCAACCTGCCTAATGAGAGGATACATGGGCACTAATGCTGCGCTTCTGTGCTTTCAGGCCCAGTAAGAATAAAACCTTAGCGTTAAACTAATATCAGAAGCTGCTGTACAGTGGATCTGCCTGTTTTCATACATATATTCTACATTTTGTGGCCATACTATGACATATGCATGCACATGATCAGTTTTTGAGCTCGTGACTGCTCATAAGAGATAGATGCTCTCCTAGCTGCACAGTTTGTTTATGTCCTCCATTTCAATAAATAAGTCGTTCATGTCCGGTATAATTAAGTTACACTTATCTGTGACAGCAAATGACATTTAGCAAGAGTACAACAAACCAATGAACCACAGTGGAAACCAGAAGCCAAATAACTGTAGCTGGTTTTTAGCTTTAACAGATCAGAATAAACTTATCAGAACCGAGAAAAAGTTTTTCTGGTATTAAATTCTTAAACAGGGGCAATATGTCTTTATTTATCATATTACGTTGTTCTATGAGACTTGTCCAAAGTGCACAATGGATTTATGCTTGAGGTACAACATACAGCTTCACATTTTGTCTAAAATGTTTGGTAAGGGATTCACTGACTTGCCGTGCAGATGTGGGACAGCTGGTTTGGAGATGAAATGACAGTTTGGCAACGTGAAGCTAGAGATGTTGAAGCACTGAATCCCCACATTTCATAAAAGTGGGTTGGTCACCCCGGACTGTGAATTCCAAGGCTTTCTCCATTCTCATCCTTTCCATTCTTATTTTACAGCCGACATTCTCATGCTTTGTCAATGTTTCTAACAAACGTTTTGCTCCCTGGTGCTTGAATAACTTCCATTATAGCCTTTGTGTTACACTCATGCAAATGTTTTATCATGTAAGACTGATTCCTTCGAAGTGCTCATATTACACACTTTGCACTCTGCTGTTTTGCTTGTGGGATCTGAAATCTCTGCATAGCTGACATAATGTCTGCAGGCAGCTGCTGTTATGTGATCTTTATAGCAGGTTCAGAAAGTATAGATGTATATGTACTTATACTTGTATTTTATATCGACTATAGGCGTTTGGTCGGCACTTGTCATGCTCAGACCTTGTCAGCTAAATCAGACGGTTATAATCTTAATAATTATTCAGTAATACTTTAATTATTGTGGGGTTTAGCTCAAGTTTAGGTGTGTGGATTTGTCAGGGTGGTCTGCAGTCAGGTGCCACACCCTCCTCAAAAGCACCCCATTAATAGCACACACATACACAAACACAAAAAAGTGTGGTTGTAGACACAGGGTAACCTGAGTCTGCCGAGCTGAGTGCCTGTCACAGCTCATTAGCATTGGGATGAAATGAAGCTGGTAGAAGTGGTTCTTTGCTTTAGTTGGAGTCTCACCAAGCAGGAAGTCCACAGCTCGGTGCACCCACAGCTACTCGACAAAGCCACCCAGGCAGTCTGCAGCACCACAGCATCTACATCATTAGTACACACCTGCTTGTTTCCTAGGCAAATGGATCGCCAGTATGCAAACACCACCAGGCAAAATCTAGGAATATCTGTAACGACTTACCATCGTCTCTTTTTTAATTTGGGCTTTCCATCCACAAAATGGACAGGGATTTGTGGGGAGACTACAAGTGGCTTTCATGTCATTTAATGTGACCGCCTCCTCAGGTGTCAAATTGTATTTTAATGTGTTTAGGGAATGAAAGTAGGTACTAAGTCTAGTCAGCTGGTTAGAAGCCAGACTGGGTCAATGGAGCCCCCCTGACTCCCAATTCCATGCAGTCGGCAGCACAGCAGCGATCAGCCGACACACAGCTTCTGCTGAATACTAATGCAGTTTCCTGGTTGCTCTTGGAGGGCTGACGGGTGGTACACAGCAGAATACAGCACTGGTTTGAACCAAAGACCTGTTAACAGTTGAGCTTCAAACTTATTTAATGGCACAAGTAGATATTTAAGGGAAATTCTACTTTTACATCTGCATTTTAGTCAATTTTGCTGAAATATTGTTTGGAGAAAATCAAATGTTTTAATTAATTTCCAAAGCAACTGTCAGTACAGTTGTTAATTCATCATTTTTATACATTTTTCTTGACATTTGTGTCCTACCAGTAGCTTAAGCCTGTTCTCTGCACATCCTGGACTGCCCTCTGCATATTGATTTTCATGTTACCAAATGCACTCTATGAAAATGAAAATAGATGATTGGGTAGGTCAGGGGCTGAACCATTCTATAAAACATTTTTTTTTAAACTCTGATGTAAATTATGGATCAGACCACTTGATCAGTGTCAGGCTCTATCCTGGTATTACTTGTTTGTGTCATCCATCTTCCTCTGCTGGAAAATCCAGTGGAGAAAAACCTGAGGCTGAACACACATTGATAGATGACCTAGTCCATCGAAAGAGGAGGGGAAAAAACAAAACAATCAGTGGAAAATCTTCTCTCAGAGACCTTTTTATGGCTTTTATAATCAAAAGCTGTCAAATCAACCAGAGCTTGTTGGTTGTTATTCCAGGCGCACACACCTATGCCACACCTATAGATTCATACATATATATTTTTCCATGTCAGTGTTGTTTGTTTGCTTTGATTGCTTACATACCTACTTGGTTGCTTCCTTTTTGCTGACATATTTGCACCTTTTAGCTCTAAATACTGTATGTGGTACAGTCACATGCTGGTTAATAGCTTCAAGCTTTTCCTAATTCAGAAGGGCGTGGTGAATCGGACTCTTGTGTTATAAAAGGGCAGCTGCAGAGGTGTTTGTACATGAAGCAGATGTTGATAAAGGAAAGTGGATAAAGCAGGATGAAGGAAAGGGTTGTGTAATAGTTTTTGGATGAACTGAGTTTATTTTCAGATGTAGCGTTAACCAACACATGGGTCACATTAGATCTGTCCTGAACAAAACACTCCTCAGGAAATCGCTCTAAACATCTTGAAAGAGGAGTATCTTTCTGCAAATTGGATGATGAGAGAAGAGGAAAAGGTTTAACTGTAAAATCCGCTCATTCCATGCGGGCAGGGTCTTGGGGTGTTTAGTCGGATGTCGAGTGACTGCTGGATAAATTCAGTGTTGTTTATTATGACTCGGTCAAACTCGTCATCTGGTTCTCAACAGCCTTAGATGTTTTCTCTGTTCCTTTTGGTTGCCACAGCCTTTTAATGAGAGTCCTCCTTTTCCCATTGGAGTTGTAAGATTCCTCTGTAGCACTTCACATGGCAGATATTTTGGGCCTTTCTAATTAGTGGCCACTTTGTCTGCTATATATATTTGGTTACACACTTACAACATGTGGTAGTTTTCATGTTTGAATCCTGACCTGACAGACAAAATTGTTTTGGGGAAGCGAAGATTTCTTGGCGTTCCTACAAAAACTGTCTCCAGACCAACTGTTTCTTTCCAGTCATGATAGTTTGTTCTCCTCCGCACCTGTTTCTTTATTCTCTGTTTTAAATGAATGGTCGTTGTCAGCTTTTACCGAACCCGTGTGACAGATGATACGTTATTATCAACATCCAATTAACTCTGACCTTTTTATCTCTTTCAGAACTCGATGAATCTTCCTCCAGACAAAGCCAGACTGTTGCGGCAGTACGACAACGAGAAGAAGTGGGAGCTCATCTGTGATCAGGTGGGCATCGGCACCTGGGTTACATGTTGTGATGTGATGTAGCTGCAACTAAAAGCATCACAGTTGTCTACAGTGTTGAAAGTAACGTGTTACAAAAGTAATGCATTACAGGAACTTATTACTTTTTGGTGTAACGCAGTAGTGTAAGGTATTACTAACCAGTTTTCAGCAATATTTTACCCGTATATGTCCAGTAGCACTTGCGTTACAACACACTTTCGCTAATAATTTAATTGCTCAAATGAAAAAAAACCCAAACAAATCAGGAATCAAAAATTGCAGCAGGAAAGTTCTATTTCCTGTTGGTGTTCAGCCAATGGGTGAAGATGGCAGAAGACAGTACATTTGCCACTTGGACATACGCTCATTACTAACCCTAACCCGCTTTCAAGAAGCTAGTTAACATGATCCCTGTGATCAGCAATGACAAGGTAAGCTAATGTTTCTATGACTAGTTAGAATTCTTTATCAATTGCAGATTTATCTTCTGGCGTCTTTGGCGCCGCGCCCCCTGTTTGAACATATAAAATGCTGAAAATGAAAATGTCCACATGTACTTCGAGGTGCAGATCTATGCGTCCCAAGGCTCTCCTATCTCTTGTAGGGGGGGTTAGGTTCTACTGCGCACATGCCATTTATGACAAGAGTCTGTCTGTATGTAACTCAGAAGTAATACAGGAGTCATGTAATAGATTACAAATCTGAGACAGTAACATTGTAAGATAAGGAATAACTTCTAAGTAATAGTAACAAGAAATCTTTACTGGATTACAGTTTGGAAGTAACTTTCATAACACTGGTTGTCTAATGGGTCTACTGAGTACCTAACCCAAGACAAGGTCCATCCTACTGCGTGGCGTGACCCGTGCACCCATGCTCCATTGCCCTGCCGCTATCCCGTAAGCATTTCCTGTTCATTACCCACTGCTCTCTCTTCTTTGGTCAAGTGGGTTAAGTGGCACAGCAGGAAGCACACACCAGTTGGTCGGTTAAAAAACCTGAGCCTGTTATTGGTGTTGCAACTGCATGTAGTGAGGATGCATGTTGTGCAGTGAGCTGTGGTCTGAGCACTCCACTCAGCCTTTGTACCACAGAGTTTTTCTGCCTCCCCGAGCAGAAGAGAAAATCTAGACAAGATCAGGACCACCACCCACTCAAACTGTATTGATAACCACTGACCCTGAAGGCATCGGTGCCTGAGCGAGCCCACCAGGCTGCTGACCAGCCGCTGAGGACCCTTTTTGAGTTTGAGTGGACCTGAACTAAAAACAGTTTATCCTTTTTTCCTGAAGTCTTACACAACAGGTATAAAGTTTCTTCACGACAGCATTGGAAATCAAGACACATTTTTCAGATGTTCAGTAGCTAAATTAGCATACCTATGTATTTCCCTTCTTGTTGTAACACCCCTGACACCCATGACTACACAGGCAGCTGAGAATCACATATTTCTTGTGTCATAGCTACAGTGAAACTGTTATGTTTCCATGGCAACACTGATAGTGGATTACTGAGAAGCTAAGATGACATGTCCCGCAAACAGAGGTCACCAGAGTTTAAAATATTAAAGATTTTTTGGGCAATTATGAGGATTTATGAAATATGAAGGAAACTCTTGAATAAAGAATAAAGAAAAGGATCCTGAACTCCAGACAGAGACTTCACTAACTTATTTTAGTTTTTTAAGCAAGAAAATATTTCAGATTATTGGTCTTAAAAAGGTGTCTTTGGGTGTTCATCTGCTGTCATTTTCTCTTCCTTAGAAGAACAGGAAGTGTGCTTTACCTCTACCTTTAACCTTTAGTATTCATACTCCATAAATGCAGAAGTGTTATTGTGTGTTCTACTTGACCTTTATATCCTATTTTTCAATTCCTCCCATTTCATGTCATGCAATTGAATTTACTGTGCGCATTACAGGACAACTCATTTTTTATATGGCAGACAGCGGATTAAATCTCAATTCTTCAGCAGAGAAACAGGGCTGAGTCGCCCTGTCTGCAGGTTTTATGTCGGCTGGGTCTGTGAAAGCAGCTCCTCTTTCCTGATGCTTCCACTGTCTTTCCTGTTTTTGTGACAGACAGACAGACTCTGGCAGTGATAAATGTGATGGTGCTGATAGCATAGCAGAGGCCAGGCATTTGATCTGATTACACTATCTCATTGTGAAACAGGCACAACACCTTTACATTATGCAATCCAGCTCTATAGTATTGCAACAAATCCTACCTTTGTGAATCATATTTTGCCAAGACGAAAGCAAAATTTCCATTAAGAGTAATATGCCTGCTGGTGTGTCCCACATGTATAGACAATGTGTGAAAAAACAAATGGAAAAAGCTTTATGCAGTTCTCAGTTCAATATCAGCGGTTTTTTAACGAAACTGGTGCTGTCAAAAGGAAAGTCGCATAGTTGGAAAACCGAAAATAAGCGCACATGTTTTGAGGTCTGAGCCTAAGTGTGTGAAATAAGTTTGAAAGAATGGCGGCACAATTTGGTGAATTTTGGTGATATTTCTGTCATGATGGAAAGTGTTGCTGTTTGCATAATTTTCTAAGCTGTCACGGAAAATACACAGCCGGGTTTCATGGAACAGTGAGTGTTTTTCACCACAAACATAAAAAGTTGAACTGAAAAAAAAAGGACAGAAAATACTGACTTTAAATACTACACATTTCAGCTCAGTGTCATTAAATCAAAATTACCCCCATACACACTGTACCATCATCCAGCTTCTGTTGTTCTATAATTGCAGGCTCTGAAATTGCAATTTGATTAATTGTGCCGCTCTTTTTATTTGGTGGTAAATATTTATATGATTGGCATAACAAAAAATTCTCATCCACCACTGTAGGGGACAAGAATTCATTACTCAGTGGCTGCACATCTGACTTGTGGAAAACATTTGAACAGTGTATTAAAATCTCTCTCAGGTTTGTTATTGACACTAACGGAGATGACACATAACTGTCTACACCCTTCTCAGATCAACAAGGATGTAAACAGAGGCAGTGTAGCACCGCATTATGTAATAATGATGTAATATGTATTAATGTAACAATTTTCACCACATTTTGTTATAACATGCCACATTTTAAAATACAATTCTTGACCTCATCTTGTAATAAACTTTGCCACATTTTCTAATAATCTATTACATATTGTAACAGTTATTACAAAATGTGGGTGTAGAACTTTATCTTTAAAGGAAATATAATTTGGTGCCTTATGTAATAAACCATCAAAATTGATGCCTTGATTGGAAAAACCATCATAACAGCAGAATAACATTAAGCATTCCAGCTTAATTACATTTCATTAAAAAAAAACTAGTAGGATGTTTCATTGGTCAAACCTAAATCAAATGTAACTGTATTCGTAATTATGAAGAATGTATTTGCAAGTTACTGGCAAAACCTGCACTAATTTTAAAATTGGTGCCCTGAGATTTGGAAGATACAATATGGAATAAGTTATTATAAAATGCGAGAAAGTTTATTACAAAATGCGTTCAAGAATTCTATTACAAAATGAGGCATGTTAGTACAAAATGCACTATTATTACACAATGAGATGAAAAAATATTACATATTGCACCATTATTATATATTATGGCGTTACAGGCATGATCAGGGAGAAAAGAAGGGTAAATATGGGAGTATTTGGAAAAAGGGGCATTTAATATAACACCTCAAAAACTAAACCCACTACCCAGTTCTTATTAGGACAGTTAATGGCAGTGTTTCCTCCTATTAGACATAATTGAGACACAGTTTCAATACCGGACACATAGTGACTCTGCCTGTACACCTGATTCCTGTCATTACTCAGTCAATGCTTTTCACTTTACAAATGGATGTTATGAAACAGATTAAGTCTGAAGGTCCTAAGTGAGGACATCTCTTTACCATCCTACCATCCATGTTCCCGCCACGGTGCTTAGCCTGATCCAAATACTGTTTCCCGCTCAACACACAGATCCAAATCCAGCACTAATCTCTTGTATTTATATTTAGACCACAATAGTAACTGATCTGACCTAAAACCTCTTGGCCTGTTTTCTCAGATCACCGAGTTACTTCCTGAATGAACTTAAGAGACACGTATGCACACACACACACACAACCTCTATCCCCTGGCAGGTTATATTTTATAGCGCATTAAAACTAATGACCATCATTACCAGCAAGATCATTTATGACCTCCAGCAAACACAGCGCCCTTAGTGGTCTTAGTGTTATTAGATTGTGATGAGGTATCACCTTCATCACAGCAAACAGCGTGATTCACCAGTATTTGTGTGAACATTTGGCAGATTTAATTAAATAAAAGCAGAAACATGAATATGAAATTACTGTTCCGGCTACAAAACACCTTTCTTTAACAAACACCACAGTTGTTGAAATAATAAATAAGTCATATCAACCTCCAAACTACAACATAATCTTCAGGAAAGCAGATAAGTAAACTACAGTATGATCATAATTTCTTTAGTGCTTAGTGCTGCTTTGTTACACCTTTCTTTCTCAATAAAGCAGGTTCTAAAGAGGCAAATCCGTCATCTTATTTAGTCTTAATGGCATCGATTTAAAGGATGAATCACAATGACTCTTCGACGCACTTTAAAGCTGGCAGATTTGTATCAAGAGCGGCTTACTGTAAACTTAAGATGTGCTCAGACTTGTGAAGGAATGATATTTTTGTATGTTACGGAATGAACAAAACGATGAGGCAACCCATCTGCGCCGCCTAAAAGATAAATTCGCATTACAGATGCACATAATAATCTGCTCTCTCTCACTGTTTTCTGACTCTTGGGTTTTTCCTTTTCGTTGACAGGAACGGTTCCAAGTGAAAAACCCCCCTCACACATACATCCAGAAACTGAGGAGTTATCTCGACCCAGCAGTCACAAGGAAGGTGAGTGGCCTCGCCATCGTGCCGTCCTGTTCCACCGGCCTGGCTCTTCCACTGATGCGGCTTTTCCTTCCCCTGACCCTCTATCTCCTATCCAGGATATCCCTACAGCTGAGAAAAGATGAGGAGACAGCTTGGGAACTTTAGTTACAAAACATGGCAGCGAGGCTTAGTGGGAAAGGAGACAGTTGTTTATCTGGAACGCCCATGTTTTAGATGACTCTACCCAGATGAAGTGTCTTGAGCCTCTTTATGTGGAAGTGCAAAGAGAAAGTAGGTGTAAAAAAAAAATGCACTTGTGAAAAACAAAACAAAACAAATTCATTTTGATACACAGCCTGTAACCGTGCATTGCCTTGCTGGATTCTGCATCGTCTAGGCTGCTACATCATACAAATTATTCTTGCGTCAAGAAGCCACTTAACAGAACTAAGCCTTGTCTCTGTGCTGTTTTAAAGAGAGCTGAAGGGAGTAAGAGGAGGAGCTCCATGCAGCAGCCAAGTGTCTGGTCTTGCCAAAATTAAGTCTTTTTGGCTTGGGTGAGAGCGCTGGGAGACCAGTCTCTGAGATAAACAAATTAACCAAAAGCCTCTGCCAGAATAACAACAAATTGCTGAATAATTCAATTTGCACCAACTGGAGTTAGAGTTTTACATCACAGCTAGCTAACAAGAACGTGGCGACACACACGTATGATGAATCTGGCCTGATTTCACAAATGTGCAAAAATGCATCCTAAATCCTGAGTGTGATATGTTGCATTATTGATGTCAAGGATGTTACAGTTCTCCCACAAGTTGCTGATTCTTGATTTATGCCTGAGATGTTTCACACAAAGGAGATCTGATAAAAGCAGGAAGCAAAGGGAGAGTGACGCACCGCAAAGGAGACATAACAGCGGCAGCTCCAAGGGCAGCAATAGGCTCAAGGTTAGCGGTGCAGGGTTGTAGGTTTAAGATGAGTGGTTCAGGGCGCCAGCCATGATCCCTGTCGTCACCGATTCGGTTTCCGGGCTCTTTGTAGTCATTTATCTGACATTCCTTTAACCCTGTTGTACACAGAAATGCTTCTTAGTCAAGCATTTAATAGTTGTATAATTATATAACATGAGGGTGTCAATACTGATTTAAAATATTATACCTTAAATTTGAAC
>JAPTYQ010000015.1:27094053-27119603 GCA_029814465.1 Ostorhinchus cyanosoma | reverse complement strand
TGCATTCTATTCTATTCTATTCTATTCTATTCTATTCTATTCTATTCTATTCTATTCTATTCTATTCTATTCTGTTTCTGGTTCAGAGGCTCCACAGTAAATGTGGAAACACCGTCATCTTCTACAAGTCTGATTCACCAGTAAAACCCATGGAGTTTGACAAATGACAGTGGGCAAAGTCACTTTTTCTTCAATTTTGTCTGTTCTGAGGTAATAACTTTTGAATTTACTCTGAGAATTAATAAACATGAACATGATCAGAAAATTTAAAATGGCAAAATATCAGATTTTCAGTGAAAAAATTCAAAATGTTCAGATTAATATTATAATATATGGTGGTAAATCAGTTAAGACAGGTTAAATGTAGAGGAAAATTTCATTTATATATCTTATTGCACATTGAATATTTCCTGTTTTTTTTTTTTATTATTAAGCAGCCAAAAATGTTCAGCTAGCTATTTTCTGAACCCTTTTGGACCCTAATACTGAGCAGAACTATATGGGAATATTACTGAACCTTACTTTCATTTCTCCAGATCAAACATTGGATGTTATAGGAATGAAACACTTAATTTTTCTATATAGACAGCTTTATACGTATATGTTTCCCTTGTTGTTTCTGGAATGTGTTCGATATCATGTGATAATGTCTAGTGTTACATTGTGTTGTATACTATTTTGCTATTTTATGTTTCTTTATTAGTCATATTTGTCTAATTTAGTCATTTACCTGTTTTAACCCATAAAGTCCCAGTGTGACTTTTGTGTCAGTTCCCAAATGAGTTTTTTTTCTCTGTTTAACCTTGTTTAGGGGATTTATCCCCGTTTATATTAATATTATCGTCTGTATTTTGCAAATTTCCAGCGAAAATCAAATATTTTCTTAGACTAAAGTTGAGGGTGATTATATCTGAAACAGAGAACACTGAAGAAAAAGTGACTTTTTCTGCAAGATATTAATAAATGAAAAAAAAAACCCAAGTGTCTCCATTCAATTTCATTTATCAAACTCTATGGGTTTTACTGGTGAATCCTTGTTATTGTTAATTATTTACATGTATTGATAGGATTAGTGGATTAACAAGTATTAAACAGTTTACATCAGTAGATGATTTTGGTCGACAGTGGATGTTTGGGTTTTTATGGGTTAATATAAAATTTTGGACAAATAAAATAAAGGCGTAACAAGGAATCACAATGACTTAAAAGCATAAACAAAGGTATATGTGCTTGTAAAATGTGACGATTGTGGTGGAAAATGTTTCAAACTAGACAAAAGGAACATAAAATGGGTGCACTAAGGGTTAAATATTTCCTTTTGATACATGTGGGGTAAGATTGGAAGTGTTTGGTGGTTTTTATGAGGACTGGTGCCCAGTTTTGGCCGCTCACTGTCTGTGTTCTATAACTAATGAAAAGAAATGGCTACAGTAAAAGCGAGGGAGCATGGGAGCATAAAGAGGATGCAGGGGGATTTATGTGCAGCAGTAGTCTTTGGAATGGGCCTTTATGCTCTGTGGCTTTAACTTAAACTGCCAGCATAGTTTTTTATGTACAAGCTGAGAGTTTTGCAGGAGGAATACAAATACATCCAAAAACTAACCTAAGATACAGTACAGTGTAAAAGTCTCAGGCAGCTTTTAGATTTGTTGTTTGAGCAAAACTATAACCATACAAATGTATTTCTCAGTCCTTATAGGAACATATGTTCAACTGGACTGGACTGAACTGTACAGTAAATATGTAAACAATATCAAAAATGTATTTGAGAAAAAAATCTGAACATTATAGAAGCTATGTGGAATCATCTGGACAGACAAATGGATAAAAAAAACCCCATGAAACTCTGGGACATTCTGAAGGTGAGTCATATAATGCAATATTACTTAAGAAAACATCCAAACAGTCGACCAAACAGAGTTGAAGATTTACTGAATCCAAATGAAGGTCACAGCAAATATTGACTTTTCCTGTAGAGGCTGTTAGTTCTGATTTATTAATTCATCTTGTGTGTGGGTTTTAGTACCGTCATTATTGTGCACGTATTTCCAGTCTATTTCTTGCTAACCCTGCAAACCAGCAAAGCTAAAGCCTGCCTTAAACTTTTCCACTGCACTGTATTTTCATTTCTTGAAATGAATAACCTTAATTTCCACTGCTAGGGATCTCTTAGTAAAAGCAGTAACTGAAGATGTATAATGGTAATGATGTGATCTGGAATGGGATGATGGGAGATTAGGTTTTCACTACCAATGAACTTCTGTCTAATATAACCCAAGCAGAAATTACACTGTTGCCCATAAAGTGAGAATAAAATACTTTAAAATATTCTCATGAAATGATTGTGACAATGTGATTTATTCTTTATAGATAAGGTGTAAGTGGGACTTTCGATTGTAATCACTTCCCCTTTTCAAAGATGTTTACTAATGAGTAGAAATCAGAATATAAAGAGGAATGTGTCTAAAGCATTTATTGTCATGTGTACAGTAAAGAAACAGGTTTCCCTGTACAATGAAAATCTTACTTTCCACACTGAATGCCACAAGAAGTGTAAAAGACGAGTATAAAAGTACAATGGTGACAGGGTGATGCTGTGGATAGCACTCGTGCCTCACAATAAGAAGGTCCTGGGTTCGATTCCAACACCAGTCGATGGGGGTGGGACCTTTCTGTCCAAGCCTTCATCCTAGAGAGGATAAAGCAAGTTCCAGTAATGAATAAAAGTAGGAGTTTAAATATAGAATAATTTAAGAAATTACAACAAATGAAACAAAGTGGCATTTAAAGAATGGCAAGCAAGAGACAAAGAGCAAAAAAATTTAAATTACTATTACTAAGATAAAAATATATATATATTTACATAAATGTGGACCATCTGGGTCATTGACCTGGGTAATCTGGACAACGGTGTAAAATTACAGACTAAGCTATATATTAAAGTTTAGTGACATATATTCGCATTATGTCAGTTCATCCTTAAAACATGCAAATGTAATTAAATGACAACTGAGAATTTCACTGAATTGTAATATTTAATATAAGTAAATATATCTACATTTATAGCACAGGCTGTTACATAGTAAATTTCAACATTTACTATATTTATTGTAATGTAGTTTGATTTATATTCCTAAATAAATTCTATTACTTTCCTCTAAAGGTAAATGTAACTCACACCAGCCTTTTTTTTTTTTGAAGTCATAGCCACATACTAGTGCTTTAACACCACAGGTTTCATTAAAACATGAATTCCCTTTCAAGCAAGTGCATCATTTCATACACTTACATTAATGGGAACTTATACTCAAATCCAGGATGAATGTTCTAGCCAAAGGATTTTTTTCAGCTTATCTCAACCAAGAGCAAGTGAGTTACAGTGTAATCTGTGGATCGGCTGAGGCTTTATACCACTCTCAACACACTGCTCGAGTAAGATTACTTTGAAATATAGACCGCTTTCAAAAGAGTTGCCCATTTAAACCTATCTGATATTAGTCGTATCTCCAAGAAACAGCAGAGGAATTTCTTACCCAAAGGCAAAGAAAAATACAGAGAATCGATAAGCACATTGACTTCCACTGTTGATGTGATTTCAGCTATATAGCCCCCCCACACACTCACAGAACATTGTGTTCAGGACATGAATGAGCAGTCAATTAGCTATTACAGTGTTCATCTGTCTGTATGTAATACCCCGCCTGTCAATCAGACACAGTCGGTGCATGGAGATAATGATGCTCTCCAAAGTTGATAAATCCGAGCACATGTGAGTCATCCTGTCTGTCACAGTGCAAACAATCAGAGGAGAAAGACTCACAATCTGATTTGTAAGTCTGATGTAGCATCTGTTTGTGAAACTGAGCATAAGTTGTTTTGAAAAACTGCCGAGGTCAGGTGGGGAACCAACATCAGGTGTGGAATGGGACGTGGATCCCGGAGGGGGCTGCTGTGGGAAGCGTACTGTAAAATTGGGTAGCAGCGGCAGGTTCACTACACCTTGTTAAGTCCCACAGTACTTGACAAACTGCGGATAAATACCCCAAAAATGCTCATTCAGAGGAACCGTTTGACATCTGTTACGCAAGATGACTAATTCTCTAACACACTGGAATGCTTCGAAACATCTGGCAGTACCAATTAGACATGCAAGATTGACCACTTGGGCCACAAGAGAGCATTTTGTTTTGAAGTTTTAGAAAGAGTAAACTGGCTCTGGATATATTTTGCCGACCAATAAAATGTCTTATCATAGCCATCAGTATATCATCATGAAGGTGTAAGACTGCCGGAAAATGCAATGCATAAGAAACGTCATTTCAACTACCTGTGCCATGCATTCACACTCAGCATGTGAACGTCTGACCTATCAGATGGAGCTCTGGATACACGGACCAATCATTTACACCATGTGGCCAAACAGATGGAGCCCCTGCTAGTTGTCACCTACCTCCCATTAATTGGTGCCAATCTGGTGTCGGCTGTGGGGTTAGTTGATTTATTTATGGCAACTCGTGTTATCATCTGAAAACTGAACAATGTTATGACTCAAATACAGTCCAAAAGGGAACATACTATATCAGACCTGATGAGATTATACACCTGGATCAACTCAATACGCTGCCTGTCCAAAAAAAAGTCAGATATGCTTTATATAACTGCACTACTTTTGGTTTTGATTACAGGAGACATTCAGTATAACATCTTTTTTTTTTTTTTTTTTACCACATAATGCTTATGTAGTGTCACTATAAGGTACATAATATTTTTTTCCATCCATAGTTGCATTAATTTTTGATTTGAATATGAAACATTAAATATCAAACAGTGTAAAAACATCACAAAATTTTAAAAGATGTATAAAAACCTTATTTTTCAGAGATATAGCAGCAGTGAACATGAGTACAACAGTAATGGCTGTTGATGGTAGGTGATTATTTGCTCTCTTTTTTGTAATCTAGTGACTGACCTGTTCTTTGTATCCATTGGCTGATGTGGAATTGGGGCGGGACCATGTGGGCTCAACTTCTTCCAGTGAAACTATTGTACATTTGTGTGATGTTTTTTTTTTCTTTTTTTGGTTGATTTATTTCCATATATTGGAGCGTCCTTTTGGATCTGGAATTTCTTTTGCCTACTTATGTTTGAAGTGAAGTCTGTCTATACATAATACCGGTGGTGGGGCCTTCTCTGCTGGCCTAAATAAATATCTGAATCACAGACTGATGTTAATTATATTTTGTCCATGAATACTCATTAAATAATTCCAAATGGTCTGTCCACTTCTTCTCATAGTTTTTCCTCTGGTTGGGCTGCTTCCAGACATGTACTTTCATATTAATGCATTTAACCAATCACATTTCAGCCATCATTTGTTGCCAGGCAGGGTCAAAGTCACAGAAGTCTGCCGTGAGTGCTTCACTATCAGTCTGGCAAAAAAACATAAGAGTAGATTAATCTGTTGCTTCAACCAATCAGATTTTGAGTGGGCGACACCAAGGCCCTCTAACAGGTGTACGATGACGTCAGCGTATTCACAGCCTCTGATTGGATAGTCAGAGTGCTCGAGCTAAAGCTAGCAAACTGCATCTGTAGCGATTAGCGAAGTGCACCAACAGAAATACAGCTGTGTTGATTTAACAGCCGTTTTGTCAACGTACAATGGGTGAAGGAGGAGAAGAAATGAATTTGGTTGTAGATTTATTTTCAAAGCCATGTTCAAGACGGACTTTTAAAGAAAAGCTGGACGTCGTTAAGAAAGGGCAGGCAATTCCGAAGCTAGCAAGTCTGTCAATGGATTTGACCGACACTTTGAGTCGACGAACTACAGCAATACGGATCTGTACGACAGAGGAACTGAACTGTTTTTGAGGAAAGAAACCAGGATGGATTTTGTGCACAAATAATCAGAATTTTTGGTGAGTAAAGTTTTGCTATTTTCTAAATAATATTGGAAGCTTCTGAGGTTATTATTGATGCTTTATGTGTCACAGCTGTAGAAGCAGTAGAGGGAGACTTGTGGTTTGTTTAAGGCATTTATTGTGGCTACAGGAGTTATCTATCTGCGATGCAACGGCTCATTATACTGCATTTCTGCATAAGATGGATTTTATATCCATAAAATAGGTATTGAGGGGTGGATTGATTCAGTTGGAGCTCTGCTGAAGGCCTAGGTGTGAAATGCACAGCCCGCTACTGCGTGATACGGCTATGAAATGGACGCAGTTTATTTTCGATATGCCAAACACTGTTATGAAATGCAGTCATGAAATGGACAGTTTATTTTTGATTTGAATACTATTTTTTGCATTTTGTGCAGGATTGTTTATAATTTATTTTGACGTGTAAGATTTGTTGAGGTACTTTGAGGAACTGACATGGGACTTTGTGATCAGTAGAAAAAGATGGGGTGGGAGTATATGAGTTGCACTTCATCCCGCTCCTTTTCGAATGTTTTTTTTTTTATATATATATTTTTTAAAATACTTTTTCTTCCTTGTTTTTTTGTATTATAAATAAATAAATAAATAAATATTGATGAGGGAGAATTGAACCACTGCATCAAGTCTTCCTCACATCCCAAATTAGAATCTGAACTTTATGGAGGCTAATCCATGTGTGAAAATGATGTCTCGTTCTCCCTGAACCTCTCTGTCACAAGCCTGATGATCCTGATAAATCCTGGCATTGTCCAATCTTTTTGACATTAGAGACATGAGAGGCTACTTACTGCATTATAGAGTCAAATAATTTGTTAGAGCTGAAACATTATTCACTACAGTACTTACCAATGACAGGATCTGAATTATTTGCTTAGTTAAATCCAGTGAATGTCTCCTGTAATCAAAACCAAGGTGGTGGTGAAATATTGCATGTGTGACTTTTTTGGCCGTGTAGAACCCACCACTAGATAATTATTGCCGTGGTTAAAATGTTTAAGTTGCAACAAGTTATTTAAACACCATATCAGAAGAGAAAAGATGTACAGTACAGTAACTGTTTTCAGAAGGATCAGATTACTGACCAGCTGAGAAGATTGCTGCAACTACTAAAATTGCAACATGATATCATGAATTGCGTACAGATAACAAGCCACTTTTAATTGGTGTGGTATTTGTACACATTATAAGCTGTCTGCATGTATGTGCACACTGCGTAAAATAACATACAATTAGGGTTTAGGGTTAGGATATGTAAACTGGAGAACTTGGTGTACATTGACTCGCGATCAAAAGGAGTTGAATAATATGTGAAAGGATGAAAATGCATATGTATAGCATGTCAAATGCCATATGAACTGGCGTGACATAAATCACGATTTCATGAGATCAGTCTTAAAATTGGGTTAAAAACTTTCCAACACAATATTAAAACCTGGAAAGATACCATCAATTACAAGAAAGATTTGTGATCAGAAAAAAAATTACATGACATAAAATTTCTGAAAAAGTTAACATCAGAGCACATGGGTAGGCTTAATAATGAAAGTAAGAACAATTTCACAATGCAAAGAAACGCCAAGAGGTTGGAAATAAACAACTGCTTAATGTCAGGAAAACCTATTATCAGTAAGGCAAATCAGAAAAAAAAGGATTTGAAGGGTTTGATTTGTTAGAGAACATAAAAATTGGACTGTGTTTCAACGGACTAAGGTCATGTGGTCTGATGAGTCCAGATTGACCCTATTCCAGAGTGATGGGTGCATCAGGGTGAGAAGAGAGGTGAATGAAGTGATTACCCATCATGCCTAGCACCTATAGTACAAGCCTATGGGGGCAGTGATATGATCTGGGGTGGGTTCAGTAGGTCAGGTCTAGGTTCAGCAATATCATGTGTCCAAAAAAATCAGATCAGCTGACTACCTGAATATAATGAGTGACCAGGTTTTGACATAAATGGACTTTTTCTGCCAGTTATCATAATAAGAGGAATAATAAACAGTGCACTGGTTATAAAAAATAAACCCCTGTAGGTTCATACTGGGCTCTAAAAGGAAGAACAGGCTATTTCATATATATATGCTTTTTTTAACACTTTGACAACAAAAAATTTAATTAATAGTAGTCAAATAAAAACAATGC
This sequence comes from Ostorhinchus cyanosoma, assembly GCA_029814465.1. Lineage (NCBI taxonomy): Eukaryota > Metazoa > Chordata > Actinopteri > Kurtiformes > Apogonidae > Ostorhinchus > Ostorhinchus cyanosoma. The sequence continues at coordinate 27,111,522 of JAPTYQ010000015.1, read as the reverse complement.
GGTCCATTTCCTCCATTACATATCAGATACTTCCAAAACAGTAAAGGTGAATGCGAATATTGTATTTTTTTTTTGTTCATTTTTTACCATAGAATCAAACTTCCTTGAAATTATTTATAGCATTTCTCCTCTTGAGGGCTTGAATTTCTGCCTTCTATTTCAAGAGTCCCCAGAGGCCCATGAGGCCCTCATAAAGTCAGCCAGACCATTGTAGTCCCAGATGTGGTGACTGACAGAGCATTATGATATTCAGTTAGCTGAGAGCACCTGCTCCCAATCTGTAATGAGTTTGCAGAGTTTTCCTCACATGAAGCAAATGGCAACAACCTGATGGAAACTGTGAACCAAGGCAGAAAATAGAACAACAGCTTACATGAGGCTGGGACACGGTGGCTCCATTTGAATCATGTGTCACCTTAACATGCTTTTTGACACATATGTTATGCCATTTAATTAATTTCTCGCGGTGGAATGAAATAATTTCATGTTCTTTAGATGTATTATGCCCTGGTTTGTTTTCATTATTATTTTATCTATAGCCTTATTGTACAGTGCTTATGGTCAAAGATATTGGCATTTGTGAATGGAATGAATAAGATCATAACCAGTGAATAAAGACAGAAATCATACATTTACAGTCACAATGATAAACTCAGTGTCTCACAGACTAACAAACGCAACGAATGATAGTTAATAAATAAGTGGCTCTTTTGTAATGGCATATAATGAAGTACATAAAAATTCAATGAACACACTCTTTTCCTTTTTAAAGATTAATTACTAAGACAATTAAGAACTATGTGAGGTACATTTTATTGCTATATATAGAACTATAGTTGTTAATAATATAGTTAAGCTTCATTAAATATTTGTACTTAAGTGCATTAGGACTTGTATCATCACTATTGCATCATCTCAAAACTTCAAGAAATATTGGTGAGAATTTTTTCTTGGACAAAAAATAGCTACTAATGATGAAGGGAATTTTACTATTCCTCAGTGCCACATTTGAGCCAAATTGGAGCCTTCCGAGTGTGTTTGCATCTGGCAATCCCTGATTGTTAATTAGATATCATGTTAAACTGTCATTCAGTGTTTGGTTGACTTATTTAATTTGCTCCATCCCAAATGTTCCGCTCCTCCTTATCTCCGGGAAACAGTTGGGCCAAAGCCATCTCTCTGCTGGCTCTTGTCGGGCTGCTGCAATCCTGGTGACTTCACACATGGAGCGATCCTTTTGTGCTGCCTCTCAGAGGCTCTGATACCTCACGTCTTTCCTGTCAGCCTTTAGACAGACATTTAATTAAAAGCGTAGCAATGCTGAGATGTTTTTCACAGTCCCGCCTTGAGCCGTATCACTGGACTTCACTTCTTTCGTAGACTAGATCAAGATGAAATCAAGGCACCAAGTTATTGCATTTCATGCTTTAAAACTCATGTGTTTCCATGGTTAAACTGCAAGAGCTGAGAATCAGGCATTATAGTACTTAAAGATGCACACTGAATATTGTCTATGGTAATAACATTTCAATCATTGTAGAGTAGAATGAAACATGACAAGTGATACCATCAAATATTACCCAGCACTGATATGAATCAACATGAAGATTCCTAATTGTTTGGATAATTGTTTTTTAATGTCACTCCTCCAATAACTGAACACAGATGAAACCCTCATCTCATTGTAGTAGCTTATCATCACTGATGTGAATTAAAGGGGGAATTTACCTCAAATTCAACTGAATAAAGATATATTAATATACAATGAGTGGGATTACCTTGGAAGGAAATAACATTTGTTGTGAAGAGATTTATAGTCAATGTAGAATAACGGTATACCTGTGAATCCCCCCAGTGTTTATTCACTTTGAATCAGAGATATTTTTTTCACACATACCTTCGAGGTTCAAGGTTATTTTATTTAAACCCGTGGGTAGATTTGTTTTGCAGACGGAGCGATTGCATTTGGCATTACAACAAAACACACATTGAACCTGTTAGGCAGGTATGATCGAGTGTCAAGACAAAAAGTGCTCAGTGTTCTGCCATTCATCAGTATAGCAACATGTATAAGTGAAAGGATAAAATAAATAAATAAGATCAAATAAGTAAAAACAACATGCAATAAAACACAATACAAACCTCAAGAAGATAAAAACAGTCTGGGATAAAAACCAGGATAAGAACATAAGATTAAAAAAAAAAATAGAAGTCACTATAATAATAATAAATAGAGCAAAGAAAAAGGATAAATAACTAAATAAGTAAATAAAGTGCAACGTCGCTATTTCTTATTGAGCTCAGTGACGGTGACAGGAGCAAAGCTGTTTTTATAATGCTGTGTCCTGTACCTTCACAAATATTTCTAGGATAACTAAAGATATGAAACCCAAAAGATGTTCTGGCAACTTCTTTTGGAAACAGTTTCCTGCTATGTGCTGACACCTAACATTAAACTGTGGGCGTTTAGATGACAAATGAGTCACATTTATCTAACTGTATGGTTAGAAACTTGGAATGTGACAACTTGGAGCCGAAGAATTGGTGGCTCCAGACTATACTTTAGGGTGGGTATGATTTCACAGATGTTACACATGACATGATAGCACATTTCCAAGACATCTACAAAAGTTTGAATCCAGAGACAAATGTACCCACAATGTCACCCTTAAAGGCAGTGTCTGGAGAGAGTGATAACCCCACAGCACCATTATTTACTCTGAAATGTAAGGAAGCTGAGAGAGGAAACTGTGACATAAGTTCTTTTGCATCAAACTTTTAGCAGCACTTTAAAAGTGGAGTTGAAAGGTTCTTTGTAATAATAACTTTGCAAACACAGACATATACTGTATATTTACATGTAGATTTGCCTGTCACTGCCTAGTATTAAAGCACTAGGAGCATTTTGCAGCATTATTGCATCAGATTTGTAACCACAGCGTCTTTTAGTAGCTGTTGTTGGACCATGACTTGTGGTTATTCCATTTCTTCACTGTTTTACCCTCAGCCCTCACTCCAGGGTATTGTCATCAGTTTGTTGTCCATCTGTCCGTCCATCCGTCTGCCCGTCTGTGCAAAATCTGAAGGCCGAGGGTTTTCAAGTTGTTTTTACTTTGTAATTTAAAGACTTAGAGTGAAACTGCAGACTGTAACCAACAGAATAAAAATGCTAAAACTGTGAAAGGACCTTGTGAGTGTGTGGTTTGTTGTTATATTTTTGGGAGATTAAGAGCCTACCAATAACACACAGACCTTTTACTCCTTGTACATTTAGGGTTCCTTTTAGAGAAGAGTACAAACTCATTGCTTCATTTCTTTCTTTTGCAAAAGAGTTGTACTTTACAGTGACCTTGACTAGTACAAGAAAAAGGAAACTTCTTTTGAAACTTCTTTTGTTAACAAAGTATTTCCAGATATTTTTTAAACTATATTAAAAACTCCTTGCCATAGCTGAATACAAACATACACCGTCGTCACAAACCAGAATATGTTCCGTTAGTCACATTTCATTCTCTTCTTTTTACTTGAATAGGCTCTAATCCACAGGGATTTCTCAGTGAATATGAGGAACATTGCAGGATTTATTTGAAAGAACTGAACCAAACTGACACTAAGAGTAGGTAACAAACAAAGTATTGGACATCATCAGGCAATGTGGCAAAAACAGACTATAACAGGAGGATAAAGAGACGTCAGGCAACACGAATACTAATCATGTAACAGTTACAAAATCAGGACAGGACAGTCAGGAACAGCTGCCTTATGACTAAGCACAGTTAAATAATAAAGACTGTTTCATTGGGTTTATCTTTCTGATTGATGTTTTGTTTGAACATAAGTAGTGATTATAACAGTCTGGCTCTCATTATGCTTCAAGTTGTCTGCCAGGGTTTATGTGTTAATAATTTTGCATCTGTAAGGTTTTATTAAGGCTCCATTATCTTTGTTCATCAGTAAGCAGGATACTTCAACAACACATTTCAGGGAACTTTGATGGGAAGTCAGACTGTTTGCTTCCAACCAGGGGCCAGCCAAAGAGTGTTGTATCATCATGTCAGCACTGTCACAACAAGCCACATTAACGCAACATTATTTGGCTCCAGTCTAATGGTCACCAGAAGCAGAGCTTTATGTCTGTTGACATGATTCCTACACAGTCTGGAAGGGACAGTTATGGCACTCACACACCCCGCACAGCAGTGTCATCTGCTGTTCCTCTTCCATTAGCCACTCCTGGTTTGATCAGAAGGCAGTTGTTCAGCTCCAGACTCCCATTCCATCCTTAGGTCAAACAAAACAGACTCCAAATCAAGCTTAGTGCCAGCATGGATACTGTTTACTGCATCGCAGAGGAGTTTATGTAATAACGTTAAAGGCCACTTACTTTACTTTACACTTATTTTTATGTTTCTCCCAGTGTGTATTAAGTACAATTTTAACCAAATCATGGTCTTTAAAGGGGCTATACATAGTCTTTCTTTCTTTTTCTTTCTTTTTCACATGCTCATGAACATGAAATACAACAAACAGTAGGGCCAGGTCAGTTGAGGGTTACAGTATTCAACAAAACACATCCATTAATAATACAATAAAAGAGAAAAAAATAAGGGCATCACATTACCATTTCAGCGCTGATGTCTGTTTTTAAATCCAATCCATTTATCCCATTTTCTATCAAACTCATCTTTTTTTAATCTTAAGGTATAAGGTATATAATTTTTTCCATCACCCGTATTTCCTCTAGTATATCTAACCATTGTTTGTATCTAAGTGGGTCCGTAGTAAGCCAGTTGTATTTCTACTTTCAAATATTAAAATTAAAAATTAAGTTCAGCAAAAATCAAAGTTCAGCAAAAAATACCAACGTATTAGATGGTAGAGATATGAACTGAAAATATTTTACGTTGATGAGCTGGGGGATTTATGTGACCACTAGAGGGACTAGTGAGTCACTCTGCCAATCTTCCATGTGGAGGAAACGTCACCACCACTGGGTTCTGGACAACGTATCAGAAAGTGCCCAAAACTTTTAGTGTAAAAAAAAAAAAAAGTGACTCGGTGCTAAAAGCTAGAAGCGCTGTGGTTGTTTTCACATCTCTAAATGGAAAGAATGGATTTAATGCTGAAATTGCAGCATTTCTTCTACACGGGTGAGTTTGATTATGAGCCTTATGAAGGTATAAAGTAATTATTTGACGTTATCACAGTAACACTTCTGGGTCGAGTGAACGTAGCTTTAGTCTCACTCTTCCCCTGACCACTCCCTCAATTAACACTGGTCTATAAAAACGTGTGCTGTCTGCTCTCCCTTTCTTATTCGTTGCTGTGGAGGTGATAAGAAGGCTGTGACCTGAGGTGTCATTTTTAAGAGTGATAAGCCTGATTTAATTAGTGTTTTCCTTATTTTATTAAGGTCACCTGCTGCTGTTTTGTCCTTTGCTCCTTTTGTGTTTTGCCTTTGTTGTATGTTGTGTTTCTTGGTTTGTTAGTTTAACTCGTGCTCTTGGTTAATTTATTCAGGGTTTGATCTTGTCTTTTTTTCAAAAAGACATTTTGCTAGCTGATTAGATTAAACTTTATTGATCCCTAGACAGAGAAATTTCTTGGTTACAAACAGCAGAGGAGCTGCACGTAACAGGCTGCCCACCACAGGCGCCAAAACAAGATTCCAGGAATACAGTACAGAATGCAATCACATTTCAATAAGATATACTCAGACATCATACATTTTGACACACTACATGTGGGAACATGATGGGACTTTTTGCGGGGTTCCTTGATATGGGAATACAAAGACAAATCAGGGTTCGGAGGCAGATGTAGATTGGATAGGGGGGATGAGCAGGTGTGTGTATGTAGTGCAGGAGTCCTTGAGAAAGTTCAGTTTGTGCGTAGAAGACACAGGGATCTCCCTTATCAGTTCACTCCCTCCCGTGTCCAGAGAAATGAGCGATGTTTTGAATGCAAAGGGAACAAATAAGAAGAAAACCTTGAGTCCAGCTGCACACTCGCTCACAGGAGAGAGAAAATAAGTCAGGGGGGAAAATTTAACTAATTCTGCATAATTTATTGACAACATGTTTTCGTTGTAGAAACTGGCCTCAGCTTTAAATCCTCACTTCAGGGCATTTGCGACCTCTGCACAGTTCGTCAATTCTCCTTCCCAGACCTGCTACAGTTCGAATTACTTCAGCATTCTGACTCGAGATGTAATCCAGCCTTTTCTGCGATTCTGTCGATCGATCAGACAGTTCCTTCACCTTGTCCAATGACTGTCACCAACTGTTGTAATTCCTTCACATCGTCACCAACCGCTCCGATATGATCCTTAATTTTGACGGACAGCAGCGGTGTCTCCTTTTGTACTGCTGTCTTGGAAACTTTTCAATAAACCAGGGCAACTCTGAAACCAATTAGGAGGTACCCCGCTATCATAAATCCAAATAAGTACACGTCTTCAGTATCCTCTACTGACAGAACCGACAGGCATACCACCCTCCACTTGTCTCAGGTGTCGATCGTATACCCGGCTACAAAAGACATCCTTCAGTGTAGTCTGCCTCTCACCTGTGACCCCCAGCTTACCTTTTCATTAGATTTACTTTCTTTTTAAGTGGACTACTAATTTTAAATTTGTACTTGTGGTTTTATATTTGTGAGGCTTTTATCTAAATCACCATTTGAATTTATTTGTTGCATGTTTGCGTATTAACACCTTTTTGTTTTTTCCTCATTTAGCAGTTCCAGTATTATATTATGATTTACTGCATTTAATTATTTAAATAATTTGGTTAATTTTAACATGTCTCTGTCCTTAATCAGAACAAACCTGTGTGATCTCCCTTGAGTTCCTTACAAGACGATCTGTATGTAGGATTATTAACACCACATCCATTCCAGTAGTAATCAATTCTTGGGTTTGAGATCCAGGTGATGTTGTCGGTTCTTGAAGTCTCTCCACCATCGCCCTGTGCCACACTATGTTGCCGTTTGTTGATCCACAGTTCAGGCTAAACTGACAGTTCTGACCTTGTGTGTTTGATTCCAAACAGATCTTTAGTTCAGCTACTGACAACACAAACTGTACAGAAAACAGGTGATTTGTGGTTTTACTGTCAGTCTAAAAACAGCTAAGTTAACGGAGCTGTGATGTAAACTATCAGCTGATGCAGCACATGACAATTAGAAGACAGTGTTATTTTGGCTGTTAAAATAAGTGACTGAGTTTTACATTGAAGAAGAAAACTTGATACCATAATACAAATGTGTGTAAACCATGAGCTTTATACTTTATTCAGGGAGAGGTAGAGTTTGAATGCATAGTGTTGGTTCACTGTTTTTTTCTTTTGTTTTTTTTGTTTTGTTTTTTTAGCTACAGGTATCCTGCTGTTGAGAGTTTGGAATGTCAGTACTAAATAAATCCCCTTTAACCTTAAACAAAAAGCCTGTATTTGCTAAATGTAAACAAACTTGGGGAATCAGGGTAAAATCTCCAGTTTCTATGTCTCTGGAGGCAAAGCTCTGGTTGTTGTATAAGCACCATCCACCTCCACCATTCTATTATGATTATGTGGGGATGGTTCACTGAAACAATGGCAACATGGGTATTTTAATGTGTCCTTACAAGGGGCTTATGAGCTGTAACACTTCTGTAATCATCCTTTGTATACAGTGATAGACGGAGTTGCTGATGTAGTGTGATGACACTCTGCATTAACACTTCTCACATTAAAATAGAAGCATCATGTTGCGGTTGTACTAGGCTACTAGTGAATGTGTTGCTCATAACAGTATGTGGTTTGGTAACCTGTCGATCAAATCCATATCTACCCTCCATTACACAACTGAAAAGACAATGATAAAGCAAGGCTTGAACAAATCCTTCACAAAGAGCTGAAGCTTTCAGGCAGGGTATAGGGTACTAAAGTCTAAGCTGAAGAGGCATGTATTCAGTTTATTTCCACTATTAATCAGCTAGTGGAGAAATGACAGATGAGTAAATGAATTAAAGTGTGTGTATGGGAAGGTGTTTGTATATTTTTGGGGCTATGAGAGAAAGACCACAAGTGCACAACTCAATGCTATGATTTTTATTGGAAGAAATGTACAATGTCTCATAAGGGATATACTGTATTTTTACTCTCACCTCCATGAGGGCATTACTATTAGGTCTATGTGTCTGTGCTTGTAACTCAAAATCCACCAAAGTATGAGATTCAGATTTCTACTTTTTAAAGCGCTCGTCATCATTGGAGATCGCTTTTGAACGATTTTGCAATTTTCTCAGAGATGGAAGCTTTTATTGCTCTGAAGAAAATCACTTAAAATAACAATAGATTAGATTTCTATAGCACTTTTCAAGGCACCCAAAGCGCTTTGCATTATTGATCCATTACTCCTTCGCTTTCACATTCACACCCTGGTGGTGGTAAACTACGTTTGTAGCCACAGCTGCCCTGGGCCACACTGACCAAAGTGTGGCTGTCAGTATATGCACCAAACAGCCCCTCCGACAACCACCGAACAGTCACACACATTCATACATGGAACCCAGGTGGGTGAAGTGTCTTGCCCAACGACACAACAGCACATGACAAGGGCAGAGAAGGATTCAAACCACCAACCCTTCAGTTATTCGGTTCGGTTACCCGCTCTAACCCACTGAGCCATGGCCACTCCAAAGCTGTGTGACAATATCTGTCAGCATGATTAATATCTTGCTGATCCAGACCAAAACTGTGAGCAAATTTTCATTACTATCTGCTATAAATAATGGCTGACCTCAGTTTTTGATAACAGTAACCTTAGATTTTGTATATCAGCTCATTATTTGTCCATTTCTCTGATCATACTCAGTCTGATTGATTCCACTCCAGCACAAATGATATCAAAACAACTCGAGATTGAATCATGAATCCACATCTTGGGAGGATAATCTAAGGGTCAAGAGTTTAATTTACAACACACTGTAAGGTAGAACACACTGACTGAATGTCTTCACTCTGTATCCTAGAGGAATGTGTATTTGTTACCAACTCTTACATGTTGAGGTGTTGAGATTAGCATGATGAAAGGTTTTATTTTATTTCTTCTCATAATGTATTGAGATGAAGGTGTCATTTACAATTTTATGACAAATAAAGATCTGATAAAACTATTAAATTAAATTATAAAAATATATAACATTTAAATGAGCTAAAAGTGTGAAAATGAGTTTTTTCCACAGTTGTTTCATGTTGCAGCTGCACAATGAGTGAAAACTAGATCAGTTAAAATAAGCGCTGCCACATAAAATTAACTGAGCAGATTTTATATTGATATAGAAGACCAATAAGTGCTTTATGAATAAAAAAGATCCAGTATTTATCACACTGTAAAGCGTACAGTTCACAGTGGTAAATACTGTAGTTATCACTGGAAATAGATAACAGAGTGTGTTGTAGTGTTTGCGTATAGAATATCATCATAGTCTGAAACATAAAATGTCTCAACAATTGTCTTCCTACAATGCAATGGAATTTAGACTGTCTTGTCAAGGTTTAGTTTCACATTTGTCCTGAGGTTGAATGGTATTTGCAGCTCAGTGTGACACAGCTTACACTTCTGTGCCCATGCATGACTCAACACCCAGAAAAGTGTTGCCATCCATGCAAAGAGCTGTGTGTTCTGTACTCACCTGCCAAAGTGGGTTAAGTTCAACAATTGGAGATTCATTGTCATGTGAAATGATTTCCATCCATGTTCCCTCAGAAATGAGCCTGATCCACTTTAGAAAAATGGAGTTCACAACAATGTGGAACTGCCTTTTGGTGGTGGCAATGTCAGTAGAAATATTAATGTCATACAAAATATAATGAATTATTATCCATTCAGACATGTAACAAGCTGACCCAGCTAACATAATTTAGCATCTTACTAAGAGAAAACATTAAAGTTTTGATTTATCGTAGATGGATTAATCTGAGTAAGGTCTTCCAGGCTGTTTAACCCATGAAGACCCAAAGTATCTACTGATATAAATTATTTAATAACTTCTGAACCATTAATCTTATCAATACATGTCAGTAATCGGTGTAAAATAGAATTTGTCATCTTTTCATCGTCATCAGATGTGACCAATTTGGACGCTCAAAGGCTCTGTTGTTACCGTGGAAACACCGTCATCTTCTACAACATTGATTCACCAGTAAAACTCATGCAGTTTGACAAGGGACAGTGGATGGACATCACTTGTTTTTATGTTCAGTTATTTATATCCTTGCTGAAAAAGTCACTTTTTCTTCAGTTTTCTCTATTTCTAGCATAATATCCCTCAACTTTAATTTGAGCTTTTATGAACACCTATGTGATCAGTGAATTAGATATAAAAAAATTATCAGATTTTTGCTGGAAAAAGACAAAATTAAGAGGATAATATTACAATAAATGGTGATATCTTACATAAGAAGGTAAAAATAGAAGGAAAATTCATTTGGGAATTGGCACAAAAGCAGCACAGGGTATTTATGGGTCAATACATATCTTGTGTTATTGGTTTTAGAAGAGGGTGAAACACAACAAACCTACTTAAACGTTGAGGACGTCTGCTATCAAATTTGCAGGTCACAGCATTGTCTCTTATCTTGAAAGTTCACCAGACCCCCCGTGTCTAGAGGGGCTCAGTAAAGGGTAAGCTATTCAGTGTGGTAGATCTGATCTGTGATTGCCTTGCTGATGTACATAGGGCACTGGTGTATGATGTGGTTAGTGTATGTAATTTGGTATATGCACTATATTCCCTAAAAACTAATCTAACTTTATAATAAAATCCTCATTGATGTTAACAATCTCTGCTCCAAGAGTGACCTGGCCAACACATATTTAATCTGCACAATTACTCAGTGTAATGACTTTGTTCCTGTATGCTGTACAGTTTTCCATCCGTATCAAACAAAGGTTGATTGAACCAGGTTAAAATTTCTATATATGTGTTGGAACATGTAGCACAATTATACCGTATGTTTTGTCCATTATATAATGCAGTGAAAAAAATAATTCAGATTTTGCTCACCTATCATTTGTCTTCCTTCTGTTTTAACCAGGCCAAACCATATGCAATGGAGACAAACAAATGCAATCAGTGTATTGGTAATATAATCAAAAAATATAATCACCTAAACCAACTCAAAATAAATGTGCATGAAGGTAATGAACATTGCAATCATTTAGCATTGGTTTCCTAAAATATTGATTGATATTTCTGATGATTGACTGTGACTGGGCTGTTGTAGTTTGAGTGGCAGCTGCTCCTTGTTAGAGTCACTTATTAAATCTGCAAGCCCACTAACACGCTCATTTCCATAATAGTTTTTTTTTAAGGATGCAATGCCTATTATCTCCAGACCTGAACAAGGAATAAAAGGTCAGGAGCTGGAGAAATCACACGAAAAGGGTTGAAAGGGAAAGAACAGTTCTTTGAATAGCAATTTGTTGTTGCCCCATGTAAGGCTTTAGCAGGTAAAAATAAGGTTTAAGAGGCACAGACGCCAAAATTTTAATCAAATCCTTGTGTTTCACTCCCATGCCCTTCCTTACGACACAAACATGAGTCTCAAAGTGTCAGCCGCCTTCTGTCAAATCTGTTCAACCTGCCAGTACGTAGAGCTCACACTGCAAGACTAATATCATGTGACAGTTGTCAAATGGATGCAGCATGTCGTACTCCACATCCTGCACAGAAAACACACTATACTGCTTATAGCTGTTTGTAGAATCACAATTAGGAGATGGGAGTCTGCTCATGTATACAGGATGATTTTGTGGACTTTTGTGAATTCAGAGACGACGGGTCACATCAATCAATCAATCAATCAATCAATCAATCAATCAATCAATCAATCAGTCAGATTTTATTTATACAGTGCCAAATCCATCAAAAGTTATCTCATGACACTTTACATATAGAACTGGTCAACATTAGACTATCAAGCCAATTTACAGAAACCCAACAGAATTATCCGGGGGGGGGGGTACATGGATGAACAGTAAACTGAACTAAAACTGTTTAAAAATAGAACAGCTGGTGCTAGTATAATGACCAATAGCTACAGCAAATGTCGATAACTGTTAATACAACTACTACAAATACAAGTATTAACAGTGGATATACTACTACTGCAACTGTTAATACAAATAATAGAAACCTCTACTATCTATGTAACTATATAATAAACACTATTACAACTATATGGATAAATGAGTGAAGTCAAGTCAGTAAGATGGATTTGCTGATGGCGTGAATAAAGGAGAAGATTAGGAGAGAGAAGGTCAGAGAGGAGGAGGAGCAGAGAGGAAAACTGCACTGTTGAATTTATTATAAAGGTCTGGATTACATTTACCTTAAAATTGCACAAGCATGCACTTAATTTTATGGCTATGTCGTTCTGGTCAGCTGTTTATTGTTTGCTTTCTGACGTAAATTCCCTGATACATTATCAGTAGCCTACACTGTTTAATTGTCTATGAGGCAGCACCGAACTTGTTTTTTTCACTGAACGGAAGCATGGTGGTCATTGGCTCTCTCTTAGGGCCAGGCCACTGGACTATGGATGTTGAATCAGACGAACAGTTCGAAAGAGTAGGTATTGGTCCGAAAGGCTCAACCCGTTTTGACAGACAGCAATGTTGAAACATACCTGCGTCGGAGCCCGTTGGAGCTCAGTCCCATGCGAATATCAGTGGAAGAGAGGTCATTTACCAAAGTGCCACAACTACATCAGCTGAAGAGAAAACGGGTCTAGTCATACACCTGCAAGTGTGTGTTGATGTGGTTTTTTGGTATAGATGAAGAATAACAGCCTCAATTAAGCTGTCTGTTTATTTTGAATTGCTTTGCTGTAATACAAATTTTATGATGGAGCCACAAGAGGATCTTCCTCTGTTTTAAAGATGAACAATTCAGAGAGGAGGAAGAGCAGAGAGATCAGTGTATCATGATGAGTCTCCCAGTAGTCTAAGCTTATAGCAGAATAACTAAGAGCAGTCAAACTATAAGATTAATCAAAAAGGAAACTTTAGACATAACAAAGGTCCTGGCACCAGTCATATATTTACCATGGGGTATAAATATAGGTGTTCTGTATGTCAGTATTATAATGCGTTCTCCAATAAAGTTTTCTGGCTCATTGGAGAGTGGGATAGGGGCTGACCTAAAAAAAAAAAAACAACCATAAAACTATAAATGAAGCTGTCAGCACCTGCATGTCAATTTTTATTTATTTTTTTAAATACTGCATTGCAGCAAAAATAAATAAAAAAATAAAACTGACATTTCTTTTTTCTTTTTTTCTTTTAAAAGCCACCTCTCCAGGTTTAGAGAGCTGATATTTGATTCACGGTTTTAGTTCTTGTGTCCTTTTACCTACGTATGATTTATATTTAATGTTGTGTTAGCCAAAGCATTTGGTTTGTTAATGCTTGTTTTAAGTAGTTTTCGTTTATTCCACTTTATTCCTCTGCTTTCAGTGTGTCAGAGGAGGCCTTGACTTTAAATGCCAGTGTTTTAAATGCTAAAATGCTATGTGCATCAAGCCCCTATTTCCATTCATCATTCGCAGTCACTTGTATTTTGCAGTATATGAACAGCGTCTGACACTGACGCATTATTACAATGCAACATTAGAACATGCAAGTAATTGCAAATGATTTAATCAATTGTAAGTAATTGCCTAATTGCACAATTACTTCAACTTTGTGTCCTGTTAATGAATGGGAGAAGATTTTGCAGGTTCTCTGTTATAGCATGTACAATAAATTAAATCTTTGATAATGTAAATCTAGGGTCAATGCATTGAGTGAGACTTAATCAACCTTATTCTAATTATATAATGGCACCCCCATTGTAAGCCTCTTGTGCTTTATTTAGACATAATTAGCAGTGTCTATTTTCACACACATGATGTCATTTGCACATTTAAAGCTGCAGTTATCTTTTATTTCTCCTTACAGATCTCTAAGAGCAGCAAATACAGAGACAATCACGAAAAGAGTCTCTGTAAGTGGATGCCACCAAATCAAGTGTGCATTATGAGCCAGACAACATTGGAGGACAGTTGTCTCACTTCTGGAGAGACGCCTGAACAGAGCATTTTCATTATTTTTATTGATTGCTTGCAGGCAGAAGCTGTGATGCCAGTTCATTTTTTCAGAGTTTTATTTTTGAGTTCCCAACCAGATGACAGACAAGTTTCATGCCGAGCTTCAGATGACACAGAAGAGAAAGGGGGGAAAAAACAGGGAGAGGACACAAAATAAAAAGCACGACACAACCCAGCACACAGAGGGAACAACAAACAGTTAAAGAATCCCACTGGCAATAACAGGCATCAGATACTGGAGAAGAAGCAACAATTAATGCTCATTAAGAGCCAGTTATGCGCATTCATTTCTCATATTTTGGATCTTGAAATGTATGGTACGGGATTGTATATATCCTTTATTTAACCACGTGAAATGCTTATTGAGATTAAAAATCTCATTTTCAAGAGTGACTTGGGTGACAGCAGCATAGACATTGTTACAGCAGTATACCAAGACAAAACAATCGACTTTCTTACACAATTAAATACAATAAAATAAATACATTCAATAAAAGAAAATTCAAGACTACTAAGGACAGGTTCAATAATGATTTCAGCTCAGTCACTTTTGCAAGAGTATTATTTTTGATCCGTTAAAATGGACTTAAATTCCACCCCAGCAACAAGTTGTGTATCGTACTGTTTTGTCAGTCCTGTGAAATCAGGATTATTGCCCCTTTTTATCTGGATAACCCTGTCACAAGGTGTTTCCACAGTCCAAGCATCCAATTTCAGCTTTTAATCAAAAGTATGCAAGTATTCGTAATTGATTAGAGCTGGTTGTTATAGTCACACATTGAAGACTTTGTATAACTGAAACTGAAACTTTAATTGTGTTTCTTTCTCACAAACAAACCCTCTTTCACTGTCCTGGCAAGGGAACATCTAATTTTCTTGCTTTTGTGGGATTACGGTGATCTGCTCTTGTGAATGCACCTCAAGAAGTTTGGTTTCATTACCGCCGTGGAAATTGTGTTCACCGCTGTACTTTGTATGCAAGTCTCCTTCTTAGTATGTCTGCAGACTCTCACATTGGATCGCATTTATTTATAAAACTCTCCTTGGTCTGCTTCTAATTCATACATACATGTGTAAAACTCAAAAGCAATATGATCTGTGTTCTCAGAACTACCTCCAAATGTTAGTTCCTAGAATCAGAACAGAGTTGGTTAAAACATCTTTTTGCTTCTTCATGGAAAATGGCAAAAGAAGCTACACCTGAGAGAACGGATGTAATGACTGATGGAACTGAGGATAAAATACAAACAGAATCATCAAAAGTATATAAATCAAAGATAATGACATTGAGGATGTACCGTGAGGAGATATTTAGATTCAAGAATAACATCCTGTGTAAACTGCACAATAAAACCAAAAATAAAACTGTAAACAACATACTGGACATAGGAACCCATCACTATAATAAGGCCTACCACAATGTATGAAAAGGGCTGTACTCCTCTGAACAGGCCACTTCTTGCGGGTTGTCCATGGCAAAAAAACAAAAACTAATTAAGTCATGCAGAAACTCATAAATACGTTCAGTGTTAAAGTTGCAAAAAAGGTTAACAGATTAAGGTTACCTCACTAAATTTTCCTCACAGGGAGATTCTGCATTTTACGCATCCTAATACAAAACACCCCCAACATCAGCAGTAGTGATTAGCATTAGCAATTAGCACATTAGGAGCAGTGAGCTGCCACTGAAGGCACTCAGGGACCAACACCGAACAGCAACTCGGTCAAGGGCACTGACAGGAGAAAACAGATGTGAATTAAATGAATAAAGATGATTTAATATGCGCAATAAAACTAGTTTAACGAGTTAAAAGCTGATGCCGTTGCTGCTTAGAAGACCTAATATTGCCAAGTATAATCTCATAGTTCAGCTGTTCAGCCAAACAAAGCAC
The DNA here is from genome assembly GCA_029814465.1 of Ostorhinchus cyanosoma. Taxonomy (NCBI): domain Eukaryota; kingdom Metazoa; phylum Chordata; class Actinopteri; order Kurtiformes; family Apogonidae; genus Ostorhinchus; species Ostorhinchus cyanosoma. The sequence goes on along the minus strand of JAPTYQ010000015.1, from coordinate 27,095,495 downwards.
GATGATACGAAGCATGCCTGGGACAAAAACAGTGGTCTAATAAAGCAAAGCAGTAGTCTGGTTCAAGTGAGGGGTTCAATGTAAAGGTCTAGCCAAGGCAATATGTAGGTGGTCTTCCTATGACAGGGAGCTGCAGAGCAATCTGAAATGGATTGCAAACATGGGGCGGACCGATGCGGCTCTTCTCATAATGCCACGCACCATGACAACAAGTCAGAAAGACAAACTAGACCGATTATGTTCGTCATGTCTTCCACTCCAAATGTTAGAGATTTATTATGCTCAGACAAGTAGAATTTAGGAAAGACGTTTCTTTTACCTGCTGACAGTTTCTGCTGTAGTTTCAGCCTTCATCAGAGCTGTCAAAGGCTTCCTGATGCGGCAAAACGACAAACCTCAATTCTACTCATCTGATCAAAAGAAAATCTTTAACTAACATAAAGAAAGACAAACTGATTCTCAATACTGGAGCTTATAAAGTCAGTGACATCTAGACCTTTTTTATCAGTAGGGGTGCCTCTCACTTATCACAAGAGGTAGAAAAATAATTTAGATAACTCATATATATATATATATATAAAATTTATCTTGCAAATAGTCATTCAGTAAATGGCTGTATAAGACTTAAGTTGGAAATAAAAAAATTTGTATATTATAAAGTTTTACAATCTTTTATATAAATCACAAAAATGTGCTGCTGGTTCTTGACAAATTCAGTCACCGTACCTTTAGCAATGACACTCCCACTATCTTCTGTATCTCTCTGTTTCCATCTCCAGGGGCCTTGTTGCTATGTACATTATAATCTCCATTTCTGTCATTCCTCAGTAAACACATTATCACATTTATGGATATTATTAGAGTTCAATTTGTTCCTTTCAGCCTCGAGCAGTCTGTAAGGTGCTGATTACAAAAACAATATATTCCTGTTGTTTTGCGTGTGGAGGCAGCTTTAATATTGTGGTTTTAGGGAAAGATGAGGGTGTGTGTTGTCCCTGAGAGAGATTTTTCATTTGCATTTCCAGAGCCAGGTGGTAGAGCCTGGTGGCACTGAAACCTGCTCTGCACTGGATACAGCTGATGTGTTTTGACACCGCTGTCACCAGAATGCAGCCTGAAAGCAAGCAGAGGGACAGTGAGGACCCCAGAGAGAGTGACACAGAGACGGAAAAAGGTAAAGAGCATACAGTACAGTGGGTGGCTACTGAAAATGAGGGGCATGGAACAAGAGCAAATACAGACAGGAGGAAAAAAAACATAGTGGTGTAGTTAATTCACCTTCAAATTCTTATATTCTGCTGCTTCAACAAGATTATTTCAACCCTGTCAGGTTGCCCTGCCCTGTTATGACATTTTCATCATGAAAAGAACACTTTTCTAAATGTCACCTGTAGTTTTCTGGGGTTTCATCCATCAGTTGGTGACCAGCAGAAAGAGACTGT
>JAPTYQ010000015.1:26987450-27002384 GCA_029814465.1 Ostorhinchus cyanosoma | reverse complement strand
GTTTTGTTTTGAAGAATGCAGTGGAAAGTAGTCCCCTTTTTCAATGGCTGACACCAATACAGCATATCATTTTTCCATTTTTACATCATTGTGAGCCTCTCTGGGTACCCGGTGCTGAGGTATTTATAGTAGCTGAGAAGCTGACAACACATCAGTGCTTCACCACACTCTCAGCGGGGTCTCTATGGGGACTGACTGCTGTTTCTGACACCTGTAGGAGGAAAACCCGGGCTAGTTAACTGAGTCCAGGAGGATAAGATAGTGAGTCTGTGGACGGGCCAGGGGAGTCCATTAAGGGGTGAGATGCTTTAAAAAATAGCCTTAATGGAGGCTTTATCTGTGGCTATCTGCAGCTCACTGTGACTCTCAAAGGTAAAACATGATCTCAGCTTGAGCAGACAGTGCTTTATCCTGTTCTGAACAGAGTAAAGCACAGGTTCATATACGCTTTAATGTATTTAATGAGTTTAATCCAAGCCCTATGAAAACCTTGAAGGTTACTCTCCATGACCACCTTAAGGACACCACAGCAGACTCAACCTCTTTCCTTCTGGTTACATGATGGTCTAAGCTATTCCATTACACCATCGTGTCGTGAAGCTCTTAACACATTCGTGCTTTGACTGCAAAGACAACGCTATACATTTCACTTCTATTTCGTTCCCGTTTCTCCCTTCTCTGATGCGCTTGATCGTATTCTGGTCTGCCTGTCTCTCTGCTCAATAAATGGGGTTTCATCAACTAAGTGAATCCAATAATGGGGAACGGGAGAGTGGGGGAGAGAGGGGATAATCAACCCTCTGGTTGGGCTTTTTCTTCTCGCTTGAGACCAGAGAAGAAATCCTGCTCTTAATTGCTGAGGGGACCTGAAGTTCCTCAGCACCTGCATTGAAAAGCAGCTTTAATTAGACACAGCTTGAGGCCAGTATCTCAGTGGGGTCAGACCCACTGCCACAGGAGTCACACAAACCCACAGGCAAACACCGAATAATCTACAGTACCTGTCTGAACATGTGCCGAGGCAGAATTACAGATTTACAAAGGACATTTTAGATTGATGCTTGCAATCTCTTGAGTAATTTTTATTGATTTGCACAAAGGAAGTGGCTCTAACAACCTTCTACTACGTGATAATCTCCTTTTAGCGACGAAAGCAGTGATTAGAAGGAGGGACCCTGCTGCTTTCAGCAGTAATTGTGTAGTAATCAATCATCAATCTCCAGGAGCTCTTCCACAAAACACTCCTGTTCTGATGCTATTTTTGACCACAGTGAAAACTAATAAGGTCTTGTTTCAGCTGGGGAAGGAAAACTAATACTGTACCAGAACAATGCTTTCATTAGTTTGTCAAGAGCACCTACCAAGGATTACCCTGCATGATAATACGTCTTCCATAATTATACGGTTACATAATGTATCATCCTCATGATCAGATGAGATTTTGCCTCCTGGATGGTTTCATTCGCGGATAAACGCTGCTCCTGACTCGTCACTCATAAACAGCTGTAACGCCTTTTGATTACCACAAGATGCTAAGAATTTCCTATGCCCTTTGGAGGCCTCCATATTTTGACCCAGTTGCTGTACCCGGTGGAATCACTACTTTAGCAATGCTGCTCATCCACCACATGGTTTCACATTGCAGGCCAAACGTTGAGGAGAGCCTGTTAGTGCCTCAGCATCCAGTGAGCACCTTGCGGATCATGTTAAAACCTCATCTTTGCGGGGGGAATATAATACCATATCTTTCACATGAGGGGGTAGTTTGTTTAAAACACAGAAATCAATATTGTAGCTGCAAAACATGAGGCTGAAGGAGGGGGGGGGGGGGTCCTTCAAAGGGAACAGAAAAGCACAAACCGCCCTCCCTGCTTTACCGCTGTTTGTATAGATTATAAAGGAAGATGGAAAATTAGAGAAGATTGTCTGAAGTGATTGGCTGATCTTCCCAGAGAATGACCTCAAGTGCTATCCAGGCTGTTTGAGAGAGGAGGACAAATGCATCTCATGTCCTACATTGGTCTGATTAGATTAATAAATCAATCTCCTCATCCCCATCCGCCCCGGCAAGTCTTGTCCAGGCTATTTTTGCGAAATGGGTTGCAGAAGATCATCAGCAGAAGTATTTCTCATCATTGAAGTTTGACATGAGCTGTGTCAACTACATACAGTACATTGATTATTGAAGGGGATGAAAGATGGTGTTTTGCTGTAGCTGAAGGAAACAGTCATGAAAGTCTCATTTTTTCGAGGTACAATGGCAAAATGTTTTCTGCCTTAGGAGCAAAATGTACCACTTTTCCAAAGCCACCCATCTTCAGACGAGAACTAATCTGCATATATTCCAATTTACTGCACAGTGTTACACATCAGCTGCCTCCTGGTGTGTGACAAGAACAAGCCCGGACCTTAACCTCTTTCTTGTTATTTGCCTGTCACAGACAAAGCCTACGTGTTGAACAGAATTTCGAAAGTGTTTCTCTAGGGTTGGAAATGTTTGACTGATGGTTCAAATGACGGTTTCTTTAGTCTCCCTCATGGCTTGTCATTCTAAGTGCACGACATACATATACAAGTTCACAACAAACACAACCGAACCGCATTGTGCAATTTGTCTTTTTAACACAAGCTGAGTCCACAAGCTGTATACTCCGGAGTTAATTACTTCCTCTATATGTACACAGCAGATAGACACTTTGACACTTTGAAAAACTTTTATTTCAGTGAGTGTATATGGGAAATAAGGCAATTAAGTATTTCTAGCCCATGGTGCTCCCTGGCTGCTGGCCTGTCCAATCTAATGGCCTTATTTTTGCTCTGCAAATATGTGAATAGCCTTTTCCTTCTAATGAGAAGCAGAACGCATGTTGGATGACCCATGTCCCCTCGCACTCATTATAAAGGCAGAGACTGTAATGCTCACCTGGCAATTATGATGGCCTGGTGACTGATGGGGAAGTCTTGTCCTGTCTGTCCCTCTCAAGAGGACTGAATCAAAGAGCGTTGCAGGAAACACTTGGAGGCAGATCAACAAGGCTCTGTACTGCCATGCAATCGTTCATTTGGAAGCAGTTATGACGGGCCGTGGTGCTGTTTTTAGAAGCGTCTATTTGTACAGTAGAGCTCAGACTGAACATGGAATACAGTATCATGTGATACACGGCAGGGAGCTACGGTTTAATAGCAGAGGTTCATTTTGCCTGAAACTAGACTGAACTGACACCATATTGATTTAGGAGAGTCAGACAATGGATACGATAAAACGTTTTGGGTTTTTTTGCTTTTTTTTTTTTTTATTATCATGACATCAGGATGTTTGTCAAACAAAGGATCAGAAGATGCTGAAAAGATATCACATAAGACTGTATATAGTACTATGTCCCAGTAATGCAGTATAACGACTGTCAAGCTTGATTAAGGAGATTATTGAGTGGGCTTATTGATTCATTGGATACTGATTTATTTCCTTTTTCTGGAGATGAAATAACAACAAGACATCCCAGAGCGCTATAATGGTAAAAAGCAGATATTTGTGGTGCGCTCGAGGGCTGATAATGTCCCTCTTTGCAGCAGTTTTGCCAGAACATAGTAATTTGAATAATACACTTTAATCTCTAAAGGGGAGGGGTGGAGAAATGTATGTGTAAAAGAGGCATTGCTCATCCTGCCTTACGTGTGTTTGAGAGACAGTGTGTAAGCCTGGGTAACTATGGTGTGGGTGTATTCCTCTGTGGCCAAGATCTCAGTAATATGATGAGTGAATTCTGTGTAGTGCATCCTGGTTGCAGCTCTCTGTCCCCTGAGATCTAATACAGTTTGTTGTGTGTGTGTGTGTGTGTGTGTGTGTGTGTGTGTGTGTGTGTGTGTCAGCAGCTTTCCTGGAAGACGTGTTACTCTTTTGGAGATCTCCTGTGTAAAATGTGGCATTCAAGGAACTAAAATTCCAATGTGCATGCACACTCAACCACAGGATGGATGGATGAGGGGGTCATCAGTGAGTGTAAGCGCAGGTGACCCCGAAGAACAGCAACTAAACGAGGAGCATTTGTAACTGTCCACTACAGAGGAGTTTTATTCTAGCTGCAGATATATATGAGGTGAACACTGTTTGACAGGATTATGAAACAGAGGATGCTTCATAGCTGTGCTCTTGCAACAGTGAGATAAAAGTGTAGGTGTTATTTGGCGTTACTATTTTAGACCTAGTCAGAATTAACCATTCTATTGACCACTATGGTGACTTTCAAAACCAGAGGCCTGTTATTGTGCGTAATTCTGGCAAAAAATTAAAAAAAATAAAAAAAAATTCATGCTGGATTTAAGGACACAAACACAAATCTCTCCACCTTTTTCCCTCTGCAGTTTTACATATTTCATAACTTGAAATGACATGAGGCGATTCTTTTCTTTCTTTCTTTCTTTCTTTCTTTCTTTCTTTCTTTCTTTCTTTCTTTCTTTCTTTCTTTCTTTCTTTCTCTCTCCTCCTCCTCCAAACTGTCTGTCTTTGTAGTACCACTAGGCAACAGTGAGCGCATCACTGGAAACGTGAAAGTGCGCAGGAGCCGCGCAGGGGGGAAATCGAAGGAAAAGAAGGATCTAAGCAGCCACAAGAGCATCTGGTGGATCTCTACCATCTGAACCATGAGATTTCAGTCGCTCGTTGCTCTAAGATAAAGGAAAAGCTGCCCGCAAAGAGCCTGGCAAAATTGCGTCGATGCGCGCATCTAAAAATGACGACAGTGGGACAGTGATTTTCTTCCTCCAGCTCGTCATTTTTTACTGTCATATGCTTGGATGCAGCTCATCTCCTATGTATACATATCACAAAAGGAGGACTGGAAGCCGAATAATCTTCAACACAGCCCCTCGTGCGCACGGGGACGTTTCATCCAGGAAACCGCGTTCAACGTTTAATTACGCGGAGATATTGGTAATTTATGGGACGCTGAGGGATTTTGAACTTTCGCATGAAAACTTCCTCTGTGAGTACAGTTTGAACAGGTCGATATAGCCCCAACCTCCACGGGCGATGAGTAATCCACGACGCAGTAACTGATAAACCTGTAAAACCTGGACTGCGACTGGCGCGTTTGGATACCTCAGCCGGTGCGTCGCCTGTTCTTCTTATATGGCTTCTATCTTCGTCTTTTGTGAACTACTGCGATGTTATTGATATTTAATGGCTTTTGAGTGCAGCAACAGTAGTGTGTGGCGAAAGCGGACGGTGCAAGACTAACTAGGGCGAAAACAGCGCACTTTTCTCGCCTTATTTCTAAAACCAAGGAGACATTGCGCACGGGCATTTACGGCTGCACCAACTACAACCCAGACTTTTTTTTTCCTCCCCCCCATTGAATCCTTTGTTATTTCTTTCTTCTGCTGTCATCATAGTATGTCTGCACTTCGAAAGAAATTTGGGGACGATTATCAGGTAGTGACCACCTCATCTAGCGGGTCTGGATTCAATCAGCCTCCACCAGAGAAAAAGAAGAAGAGGCAGAGGTTCGTGGACAAGAACGGGCGATGTAACGTCCAGCATGGGAACCTGGGTGGTGAAACCAGCAGATACCTCTCAGACTTATTCACAACACTAGTAGATTTGAAATGGCGCTGGAATCTATTCATTTTCATCCTCACCTACACAGTGGCTTGGCTCTTCATGGCCTCTATGTGGTGGTTCATCGCATACATCCGAGGAGACCTCAACAAAGCCCACAATGACAAGTACACTCCATGTGTGGCCAACGTCTATAACTTTCCCTCAGCCTTCCTCTTCTTCATAGAGACAGAGGCCACTATAGGATATGGTTATAGATACATCACAGACAAATGCCCCGAGGGGATCATTCTCTTTCTTTTCCAGTCGATCCTCGGATCAATCGTCGATGCCTTTCTGATCGGCTGCATGTTTATCAAAATGTCTCAGCCCAAAAAAAGGGCCGAGACTTTGATGTTCAGTGAACATGCAGCGATTTCTATGCGAGATGGGAAACTAACTCTAATGTTCAGGGTCGGCAACCTGCGTAACAGCCATATGGTCTCTGCACAGATCCGCTGCAAATTGCTCAAAGTAAGTGATGCTACTTTTAGTCGGGATGCACCCAGTATTTGTTTGTATCCCCACTGTTTATCACGACCCACACACTCACATTTCAGCATCTGATTCTGCATAATATCATGATTCCTTCACCAGGCAAGTATTCTCTGTCATTTTTCAAATAAAATAGATTAGAATGGATGCAAAATAGAAGCCTGAAAAGCCCACAACCTGAGGCCTTCTGTCTGTTTCCATCTCTGAGGGAAAATCATCCTCTGGCCTCCACAGAATGTCTGTACTCTGACTTCTAAGGAAACATTTTCGCATGTGCTCACCATTTTAACTATTGATGACAAAGTGGCAGTGTGTTAGTCATGAAAATGTGCCACTGCCTCTGATAAGGGAACTAGGATTTCCCTCCTCTGTCTTCCTGTGGTTTCAGGAAAGTGTCAAACTTTTACAATGTATATATGTCCATCCAGCACACACATGCATGATTGAAGTGTAACTGGTAAGTTTAAATTCTCATTTTAACAGACACAATACAGATGGCTGCTGATAATATTGTTGTTAGTTTTCATGTGCTAAAAATAATCTTAACATAGATTAATGCACTAGTGTCAAATCACTGATGCCTGATTCAGAAACATACATTGCGACTTGATTTAATTAATATTTTTAAAGAAAATTACTTTTATTTTAGTTTTGTTTCTGAGCTGCAATTATGGCTCAAAACACACAGTCCCAATGATAATTCACATGGTTTTTGGAGAAAAGACTAATGATTAGTAGCCCTGAGAGTATAAAAACACAAAAAGCAAATACAAAGGCTCTTGATAGCTGTAGATAAATTCATCTTAGTCTTTCCTTCCCCCACCAAACATCTCTGTCTCTGTCTCTTTCTGTACGCTTCCTTAGTCTCGCCAGACGCCCGAAGGCGAGTTTCTTCCGCTGGATCAGTTGGAGTTGGATGTGGGTTTCAGTACCGGGGCAGACCAGCTCTTTCTCGTCTCACCACTCACGATCTGCCATGTGATTGACACCAAAAGCCCCTTCTACGACCTCTCCCAGAGGTCCATGCAAACAGAGCAGTTTGAAATTGTGGTGATACTAGAAGGGATAGTAGAGACCACAGGTGAGTAACCACAACCGTGCACTTCTACAAGGCCTGCTCATTAAAAATGACAGCCTTTTGCCAGTTTTACACAATGTTGTGGCCACAGTGAGTACAGTAGCTGATTATGTTGCAATGTCCTCGAAAAACATGCTGCAATATCTATTTCTGCACACACGGGTTTATAGGTGTTAACAGCTCACATCCAAATGGGCTCCTTATTGACCACTTAATTGCATTTCATTGATTTCTTTTCCTGTGACAAACATACGGAGATATAATAATTGTGGTTAGCATGCAGACATCCCCGATGATTTATTTTATGTTGCATTAAGTGATGGAGTTTTAAAAGCTTTCTACTTTCCAGGACGGAGAGCCCAGTTTGGAGATACAAATGACTGCTGTGCACTTTAAAACTCCGGCAGGTCACTGTTAGGCTATAACATTTTCTTTCTCATCTGAAACAAATTTCATTCTGCCGCCTTTGTGCCTGTACAGCACTTACCTTGTGGCTGCTTTTCTCAGGGGGGATAATAATTTGCTTTCTAAGGTCCCTTTGGAATTAGGGAATTCCATTTCCACGAGATGAGTAATGCCCCGAGTAAAATTCTCCACTGTGGTCATTCTGAATTCAACCATTTATTTGACACAGCTGATATACTGTGGGGAGAACTCGTTCACTGTTACAGAGCGAACAGAAAAGCAGTTGTAATAGGTTAGTTCAGAGAAAACAGCATATGGAGATGTGACAGGAAGGCTTACAGGCTGACACCGCAGACGGCAATTAGCAAAGACGTTCAGCTCCCAACAGATAGTTTTGATAGTCTTTTAATGCAGATCTATTAAAGTCTCTTTATGGCTGAGATGTATCTGACTTTTGACAGTCGGTGACATTCAGTTTTTTTGTCGTACCCTTGATAATGCTTGAAATATTCACAGATACGTCGTACATATTTCAAAGATATGGAATTATAGTATGGAGAATCTGCACAGTTTTTGGTGCAGTGTTAGACATGCCCCTCAATATTTGGTCTGCCAAGTGCTCGAACACCTCATGTCTCTCAGCTACAGTTTGTATTGTTTCATCCTTTTGTTCCTCATGATTACATAAAATTTCAGTCACCAAACAGTACAGACACAAGGGAGAAAATATCTAAATGTGGCAGTTGTGTTTTTAATGTGCAGCTAATTAACACGATCTGGGCGCAGCGTTTTCAGCGTTCTAACACTCTATGTATCATCCACGTATAATTCTGTCATCATGTTCCCCTCATTCATTATTTTATCCATCTGAGCTTTAACAGACAGTTTCTCCTGAATTGCCTCGGCTGTGTTTTGGAATTGTCATGCTTATGTTTTCACATCGCTGGCATTTCTGCATCGAGGAGCAGTTGTGGTTATGTGAAGTTGCTGGAAAGGCTGACGTAGAAACAATCTATGGTTAAAAATTGATGTACAGTGAAAGTCTAAATCCTCAGACGCTTTCATTTCTGGCCAATGTAACTCTGTTTCCATGGCAACCTCTCCTTGAGTATTCAGGATTGCAGCACTGCACCTAAACTTAGGTTTTATTCCTATGGTATAGGAATCATAACACAATTTCTGTAATAAACCAGGCAAACATGAGGCTCTGAACATGACATAAATTGCCTTGTTGTCAAGATCATCTGGTATTAAAGCTGATCTCTCTCTGAAATATGAAAGGCATGCTGAGCTGAGGTGCTACTGTACCATGAAGTGTTTTTCCAGAACAGGTGATACAGCAGAGAAAGAATAGGATGAAATATTTATGAGGCATGGTGTTTATTTGTGAAGAAACTGACCGACACCCCACATCCATGTTGTTATCCTGTCATGTGTGGGGCAAAAAAAACCAAAACAAAAAACAAAAAAACAAACCAAAAACAAAACAAAACAGTGGAAGTCAGAATAATTTCACCTCTGATTACAACCACACGATCACTGCCTTTTGGGTTTTTCTACGAGATAACAGACACTACAGCGTACCTTTTTCTCATAATAACCTTTTGTTCTCTTGTATCACAAAAATATTTCGGACTGAAGTCTGCTTGAAGCACAAAAAACACGAGATGAGTGATTCCTGGAGAAGAACCCATGCAGGAGCCGAGAATCGTATTATTTTCCTGTAACCTGTAATAGCTTGCGCGTTGTATAAAAACACATGAACGTCTGATTACCGCCTCAGTACGATGCACGTTACAAATGAGGCACGTCTGGTACAGTAGCAGCATATTTTCTTCTGGAGTAATGCCAGTTGTGGCCTTGTGGTATTGAGTTAGTTTTCTAACTCTTTTGCTTGTGCAGCTGTGGAGAAACTGGCTTTAGATCATGTTGCAATTAACCCATAAAGACCCGGCGCTACTTTTATGTCAGTTCCCAAATGAATTTTTCTCTCTATTGAACCTTTCTTCAGTGATTTATCACCATTTATTACAATATTATCCTCTAGATTTTGGCTTTTTTTTTTTCTCCCCACTGAAACTCAGGTATTTTCTATATTTATTTTGCTTATCATGAAGATGTTCATAAAAGCTCAAATTAACATTAAGGGTTATTATGTCGGAAACTGAGGAAACTGAAGAAAAAGTCACTTTTTCAGCAAAGATATCAATAACTGAACGGAAAAACAAGTGTCATTTATCAAACTCCATGGGTTTTACTGGTGAATCGATGGTGTTTCTACGTTCACTACGGAGCCTCTGAACATCCAAATGAGTCACATCTGATAATCGTGAATAGACGACAAACTGAATTTCACCTGAATTATTTCAATGTATTGATAGGATAAGTGGTTCAGAAATGAATAAACCTTTTAGTTCGGTAGATGCTTTTGGTTGCCAGTGGCTGTTTCTGGATCTTTATGTCTTTATGGGTTAATGTTCTGTGCATTCTGTCTTGAGGCAGCATGTGTAGTACTTATATGTAAAAAAAAATATATATATATATTATTGAAGGGTTTAACAAAAAGCCTGTAGTCACAAGGTTTGGATGATTTAACACCACTAACAGGGATAACATCTGAAACAATCCGAATCGATATACAACATAAAGCACTTGCAAATACAATGTCATTAGAGCAAATATGTCAGACTCTGTATTTATGTGTGCTCTAAATCTCCTGTTTTTTTTTTGTTTTTTTTTATGTTGTTGATGTAAATCCCCTCGCAACCAACCTCAGCTGCGTTATTTCTGCATTCCTTGTGTACACGAACATAGCCTGGATCAGGAAAGATAATACAGTTTAACACAAGCAAAATATCGCTTGACTGAACAACAAGTAATGACTGCAGCCTAGTTGATGTTGTATAGCAATAATGCTGCAAAACTAATTAGTACCATTAAACCCAGATTTTATTTTATTTTATTTTTTTATAGAGCTGTGATATAAATATGCCTATTAGATTTAACAGTTGAACAGTACACTTGATATTTCTTATGTGCGGGTTAGAGTGAAGCGACAACTACTGTATAAATTCATCTGTGTTTATTTTGTATTATTTCCTTATGCATTTTACTTGTTCTAAGTATCTGTGTAATGGTGTCTTCTGGGAATTAAATGTGTAGCTTACAACAAATACAGCAAATATAGATAATTAGATTGATATTTATAGAATGTCACCACCACTATATGAAGGATAAAATATTTTAGTGTTAACTCATAATGACCCAAACATCCACCAGCAACCAAAATAATTTACTGACTGAAAGTTTAATCCCTGTTTATCCACTAATTCTGTCAATATATGTAAATAATTGGTATAAAATGCAGTTTGTCATCTTTTTATGGTCATCAGATATGACTCATTTGGACGTTCAGAGACTCTGTAGTGAATTTAGAAACACCGTCGTCTTCTACAATATTAATTCACCAGTAAAACCCATCAATGACAGTAGATGGACACATTTGGTTCATATTTAGTTAATGATATATTTTGCTGAAAAAGTCACTTTTTTTTCCATTTTCTCTGTTTTTCATATAATAACCCTCAACTTTAATTTGAGCTTTTATGAACATCTAAAGTGAAAAGTAACTAGGTGGGCTAATAAAATCCATATTCCTATTACAAATGTATTGAAACAAAGTGATACATGTTTTTTATTACATGGGAAAATGAAAGTAAATGTTTGTATTTCCACATAAGCAGCAGCAGTGGTATCAACCAGTGTCCTCAAATGGCCAAGGATGGAATGAATAACCTTCTGAAGGATGTCCTCCGGGATGCCATTGAGGAAAAAAAGAAATAAGAAAATAAGAAATCCCTATTTGTGTTTTCTGTTTAAATAATGTTTTCTTCAGTCCTTCAGTGACTAAAAATAACTATATATACTGAAAATTCTATGAGCAATTTCTAATGCCTAGTTAATTTTCACCCACTCTCTATATGATCAATGAGTTTAATATAGGAAAATACATGATTGTCTCTGAAAAATGCAAAATACAGAGCAAAATATTAGAATAAATGTTGATAAATCACTTAAGAAAGGCTAAAGATAGAGAAAAAGATCATTTTGAAACTGCCAGTAGCTGGGTCTAAATGGGTTAATTCATTGCTCCTATTATATTCACTATTATTAGATTTTAACAACTGAAACTTAGTTAAAAGTGAAAAGTGATGCATAGTTTTTAATGGAGCAAATCTAAAGCTATTTCTTATCCATTTTTTAATCATTACACTGCAAAACTCCAAATCTTATCATGTGCATTTTTCTTTTTTCTTTTTTTTTTTTTGTATTTCTAGTCAAAATATCTCATTTCACTTAAAATAAGACATAATCACCTAAAGGGTAACTTTTCAGTGAAATATAAAAAATTATTTAATAGATAATAGATCTGGAAAATCTTGTTTGAAGAAATCTTATCAAGATATTTTGTTGCTTGAATTAAGCAAAAAAAATCTTGAATTAATTAAAAAAAAAAAATCAAAGACAATATTTTCCAGATCTATTGTCTAAAAATCAGTTCTTATATCTCACTGAAAAGTTACTCTTTAGGTGATTATGTCTTCTTTTAAATGTACTGAGACATTTTGACTAGAAATGAGAAAAATACACTTGGTAAGATTTGGATTTTTGCAGTGAACAGCCTATAAAAGTCAGATTTCCTGTCATCATCTTATCCATCCAGACACCAGGAAACCTTTCAGATGTGGTATCGATAATGTGATGATAGTGTGACACATTTCCTCTTCAAAATGTAATTGTCAAAACATCATGCATAAATAAATCGTTTCTGTGAGATAGGATTGCTTGTGACTCTCAGATCAGATGCGTTGATGTGAAGTGGTCCGTCTCAGCTCGGCTAAAACCGACCTGCGACTCAGCTGCTCACATCGACGGCGGCTGATTTTAGAACGCAGCAGTATATGGTGTATTTTTACGTAGCTCTCCTGTCACCAAAGAAGTGCAACATTATTCTCAGCCAGTCTCCAGGTGAAGTCTGGATAGTCAGAATAGACTTTTCTCTGCTTATGTAACTATCAGATGACACTGACTCCTCTAAATGTTGAGCAGCTCTGGAAATAGAAGAGAATAATTCTGAGTCCCCTCCTGTTTTTGTTATTTTTATTTTTTGGTTGTTTTTTTTTTTTTTGCTCAACAATAGAAATGCAGATGGAGTAAATACCTCAGTGAAAAGCCATCAATCAGTGCAAAAGTCAAGATAGTCAATGTGATTCTACTGCAAATGATCTCCTCGTAACACTGTCAGCTGAGACACTGCAAATAAATACAAGTTTTCATCTTATCTCATTGTGAATCTTTGCTGAGCCGATTCACAGGATGTCATTTATTGGAATAATCCTCCCATTGAGCAACTATTTCAGGCTCTCTTTATACGTATTTTTGAAAATAGAGGTTTTCCCCTTTGGGCAATTTAGATGAACCTATCGGTGCGTGTCTTTGGACGGTGGGAGGAAGCCGGAGTACCCTGAGAGAACCCACACAGACACATGGAGAACATGCAAACTCCACTCAGAGGTGTGAATGTGACTGGGATTGTTGGTGTCTTTATGTTCAGCCCTGCGATGAACTGGTGACTGGTCCACCAGGGTTAACCCCGCCTCTTCCCATAAGTACCTGGGATAGGCTCCAGCGACCCCCATAACCCTAGTGAGGATAAAGTGGGCTCAGAAAATGAATGAATGAGATTCTCCTCTCTCCGCTTTAAAAAAAACCTCATTCAGACGTCATGCTTTTCAGAAAATTGCCTTTATACTGCCTGCCCTGTACTGTACGTCTATACCATCTAGAGCATGCCAGGCCTGTAGATGGCAGTGTAGTGGGACGATCGAGTACTATTAACCAATCAGAATCCTGAAAAGAATCACAACGAAACTTTACTTCTGCCATGAACCTTTTTTTAGGAGAGGAATGTCAGCTTTAGCCTTTTTTCTTTTTTTTTCTTTTTTTTGAATAAACAAAAAATTATAATTTATCAATTGCAACATTTTTCAGAATTTCAAATCTTCAATATAAAAGTATCGTACTGTGCAAAGTTGCAAAATTATAGATTTTCAAGATAAAACAAAAGAATTACAACATCACATGACTTGCCCGGGGGAATAAGAGTTTACAAGAAAATGGCAAAATGTTTGCAAATATTCACGGTTTTTGTTGCCTTTTGATTTAGAGAAAACTTAATGGAGTCGATGTACTGTTTAACCTCGCTGTTAAAAGCAATAAAGGATGTTTTCATATATGTAAACTTACATTTGTGAATGTGGAATTTTGCCAACAGACTAATGAGATTAATAATGAATGTTTCATTATGTTTGTCTTAGTTCTGTTAAAGTCGGAGAAGCCAAAAAGGCAAAAGCTTCTGCCATGAACCTATGGAGGTGTAGTTTTCCTGGTTCCGTGTAGACGTGTAACCAACACAATGCAGTGCAGATGGTAGAGCCGGTGACTGTTGTACAATCACAACCTGCTTTTATGATGTGACAGAGGGGATGAAAAAGGGTTTGAACTCTGAGTCGAACCGTGTTATTTCTGTTGTCGTGAACAGCTGCGTCTGTTTTTAATCGTGTTTTGTCTTTCGTTCACGAAAAGCGCTGTGCACTAACGTAAATGATGACTTCATTTACCTTCCGCTGAACTGGACAGAGCAGATAAAGGATGAAGCGTTTCCCTCTGTTTACATGCAAACACAAAAACGGAGATTTGCTGAAATCTCCATTTTGGCCCGAGTTTTTAGAAACCTTTGTAGTTGTGTAAACGACAGGCACAAACACAGAGAAAAGTCTCTGTTTTCAAGAATCCCAGACTATGTATAAACGGCCTCTCAGTTTTCATTCTACTCTGATTTGTTTCCTTCATGTTACCGGTTTAGTCAAGTCCCCATAACTGCATAAAACAATAACATCAACCCCAAGCTGCCGACACACACTGCAAATTGCAACTTTTGACAACCATCTATTTATATGCCATCGTCTTTTGTGGGAATTTCGTCATTTTAATACCACAGCTCGCTTTTCCATGTGCAAAATGAGTTCTCCCCAAAATGAATGTGTCACTAAAGCAGTGGTTCCCAAATTTTTTTGGCTCATGACCCCAGTTTAACATCACAAATCTCTGGCAGACATTCAAAACGGGGACTTTTTTTTTGTTTTTGTTTTTTTGCTAAAATTAATTTGTTTTTGATCATGTAATAGTTTTCTATACTATGTTGCAAATAAACATTCATTTTAGATGACATTTAGTCTATATAATGTATATTATT
This sequence comes from Ostorhinchus cyanosoma, assembly GCA_029814465.1. NCBI lineage: Eukaryota > Metazoa > Chordata > Actinopteri > Kurtiformes > Apogonidae > Ostorhinchus > Ostorhinchus cyanosoma. The sequence goes on along the minus strand of JAPTYQ010000015.1, from coordinate 26,987,495 downwards.
CTGGACGGAGGCAGAAAACCCAGGTGTGGATTACTGCACAAAGGG
>JAPTYQ010000015.1:26974363-26985705 GCA_029814465.1 Ostorhinchus cyanosoma | reverse complement strand
ATATCTCACTGAAAAGTTACACTTTAGGTGATTATGTCTTATTTTAAGTGTGATGAGATATTTGGACTAGAAATGAGAAAAGTATACTTGGTAAGATTTAGGTTTTTGCAGAGTGCATACATTATGTTTTAATTTATCTGAATCCTTGATACTGATTTAAAAAAAACCCATTTATCTGTCTGCATTGTTTTGCCTTAACCCGTTTATTGGATAAGTGACTTTTTTTTTTTTTTTTTGGTAATTTCCACATATATTACAAGACAGTGACAACACACTGGAAAAAAAACAAAACCTTACCAAGTATATTTTTCTCATTTCTTGTCCAAATATCTCATCACACTTAAAATAAGACATAATCACCTACAGAGCAACTTTTCAGTGACATATAAGAACTGATTTTTAGATGATAAATCTAGAAAATCTTATTTCAAGAAATCTAATTTTCACTTGTTCCATTAGCTGATTTTTTTTTTTTTTTTGCTTAATTCATGATTTAATTTTTTTTTTATGAGATATTTTGACTAGAAATGTGAAAAATACACATGGTAAGATTTGGATTTTTGCAGTGTGAGCACTCGTTGGCTTTCTGCGGTCCTGCTCATGCCATTTAAATTAAAAGGTGAGTCCAAATTTTGACTGCTAGTGTATCACCTATTGGAACATGCTTGACACTACAGCGCTGATAAATCTAGCAACACAAAACCAGCCTTTACCCACCTTTCATGAGGCCACACAGGGTTTTCATTTATGTCACCTATTACTTCTTGTTTCTCAGGTCAGACTGGGCATGTACGAACTGTAGCTTCCTCACTCTCCTGTTTGTTTTGTCGCACCCATTACTCCGTGACACCCCTGTTAACCCTGTTACCATATCTATTGGTGGACTTTGACTCCCTTCAACCTGAGGAGAAATCCTATCATTCAGTGAAGCAGGAAACAACATGCGAAAGCCTTCGTTTTATTGAGCGGTCGAACTTGTGCCAGTCATTTTAAAATTAATTGTAAGATGAGATTATGAAATCCCTTAAAAAAAAAAACAACAAATATCCAAATAATGAAATATTAATAGACCTGCAGGGTTATTTGTGTTTTTCTAATACAGAGCAGATGATGACCTGCCTTTGACCTCAGCGGCTGTTTCAGTCCTGCCGCACACAGTCTTAAAATACATCAGAAGTTTAGATAAGTGTCCCATTAACACCAGTAATGCTATTCAACACTACAAAGGATTAAATACCAAGCCAGAGGCAATCTGTTCATTAGTAGCTCTGATTCTTGAAAACCAAAAATAAACTGTAGCTGCCAGTAACAGACGTTCGGGCTCCTCCAACCATAAAAACCAATCAACATATTACAATTGGATGTTTTTTTCATGATTTTCAGGGGTGAATTTGTGGAAAAAATGCAGATACTCTTCTTTCTTAACAATGCAAAAAAAGCAGCAGCAGCAAAAAAAAACAAAAAACAAGCGTATGATCTATTTGATGGGGATCCCGTTTTCAGTATAGAACAGAAATAAGTCTGTCAGCGCATTTGTCTATCCGGAAAATTCTGTATAGTGTTTAGGGTTTGACATATTGGCAAAACACTACGTTAAGATCTTCTCAAGCTCCGCAAAGTGTTTTTAAATTCACTCATCAGCTATGAAAAGCAATGATTCATGAGCATAAACTGTATCATCAGCATAAACCCTTTTTTTCTTTTCAGAGTGATGTGACTTTCATGCAAATGCATCGTGTGTGATCATTACACTTTATAGGATGTGCCATGAAAATTCATAAAAAATAAAAAATAAAAATGCTGCAAAGTCACATTTAGATGCTTTTTAGGAAAGTTGCCGTGGTCGGTCGGATTTGTACTGTCGGCAAGTTTACTTCCTTGAGATTTCACACAAAGTCGCGTCGTTCGTTTGGAAGTTTGAATTTGTTTGCGTAGCGAGGTTTCACTTCACTTTAGTTTCACTTTATTTCACTGTTCTGGTGACAAAGCAAATCTGTACTGCAGGCAAACCAAAAGTGCTTATTGAAGCAGCTAATAATCTCCATATGGGTCACCACGTTGTCACATTTTATTTCTTTCTTTGGTTTCAGTGGCATATGAGGCAAACTGTGGCCAACGGTTCAGAACAAAGACTTTCTTTTTCTTTGTGCAAGTCGTGCGCTGATTTTATTTTATTTTATTTTATTTTTTTATTGTTTTCAAAGATTTCTATCAGCCCCCACTTTTAATACTGCTACAAGTCTTTCCTATGATTCAGTGCGAGAGAATAAAAAATAGAATATACCAGCGATCCGCTCCTTTTAAAATGAATGTGGGTGGCAGGGTAGGGTTGCATATAGGCCGGATCAACTGGTTATGTTTATTCATGTGTTGTTTTTTTATGTGTGTGTATGTGTGTGTGTGTATATGTGTGTATAAATGCAGTATGTGACGGGAGAGAACAGCTTTGAATAATAAATCACCTACCTGAATGTTCAATACTTGAACCTGTGCAACTGCGTTTTTAAAATCGAATCTGTGTGTGTGTGTGTGTGTGTGTGTGTGTGTGTGTGTGTGTGTGTGTGTGTGTGTGTGTGTGTGTGTGTGTGTGCTTCAGTAAAAATGGCAGAAAGAACTGTTCCGTTGTATATACAGAAACAATTAGATTTATCGTCAAAATTTATGAACCTACAAAAACCCAAACATCCACCATTGAATAAAATCATCTGTTGATCAAAATGTTTAATATTTGTTGATCCGTTTATTTTATCAATACATGAAAATAATGTCATGTAATTAGTGTCTGCCTTTGTCGTCATGTCTTCCATATGTTTTGTAATGTTTCCACTGTCTTGTCTCGTCCTGTCCTTGTACACTTTTGGTTATATGAGCCCTTCCTCTATATAAATGTACATATACAAGCAATTTTGACATTTTTATTTAAACACAAGCTGTAATTAAAATGAAGAGGGGAGGTGGTGGTGGGCCAAAAAAAAAAAAAAGAATTGGTGTAAAATGCAGTTTGGCATCAGATATGATGCATTTGGACGTTCAGAAGCTCTGTAGAGAACAAGGAAACACTGTCATCTTCTATAACAGGGGTGTCAAATGTATGACCCACGGGCCAAAACCAACCCTCCAGAGGTTCCACTCTGGTCCACGGGATGAATTTAATCCATAAAGACCCAAACAGCCACTAGCACCAAAACCATCTACTGATCTAAACTGTTAAATACCTGTTGATCCATTAATCCTACCAATACATGTAAATAATTGGAATAAAATGTCGTTTTTCATCTTTTCATGGTTATCAGATATGACCCATTTGGACGTTCACAGGCTCCGTAGTTAGCGTGGAAACACCGTCATCTTCTACAATATTGATTCACTAGTAAAACCCATGGAGTTTGACCAGTGACAGTGGATGGACACACTGGGTTTATGCTCAGTTATTGATATCTTTACTGAAAAAGTCACTTTTTCTTCAGTTTTCTCTGTTTGTTATAATAATCCTCAACTTTAATCAGAGTTTTCATGAGCATTTACAAGATCAGTGAATTAAAAATGGGAAAATACATGCAAAATTACAAAGTACAGAAGATACTATTGAAATAAATGGCGATAAATCATTTACGAAAGGTTAAATAGAGAGAAAAAAAATCTTTTGGGAACTGTTATAAATGTAACACTGGGTTAATGAAAACAAGCGACAGAGATCAGACGATGTTTAAGTGAAAGAAACCACAAACGTGATGTAGGCTACTGTTATCACACCTTCATTGAAGTAATTAAGTTGTTGTTGTTGTTTTGTTGCGTGCACTTCCAGAATGAAATTAAGAGTAATAAGTGCTTCAATGCAGATTTTGTCTTGTAGTAAAGCCAGTCAGTATAATTAAGTGGAAACATCTATTGCTGATAATCAGTGTCATGGCCTGATCTGTGTTTTATCATCAGCAGCAGTAATGAAATGAAAATGAGAGCGTTCTGTTGCGCTGGAGGCCTAATAGTTTCAATGATATATGAGTAAGAGGCCGTAGCCCCGGAGGTCTGGGATTGCCTCACGACAGGAGCTTCAGAACTGAACTAAACTCCGGCACGAGTCAACCCCGGATATGAGCCGACCGTGAAAGTCTGGGCCGGGCTCTGGGGGAAACTGACCATAATTCATTCTGAGTCATTACACTTAGAGTGTGTCCTCTCTTCCTTGTGTCATGCTCTGTGGCTTCCCTGCCGGTCAAAGGGTTAAATTGGGTTCAGTGGGAGAGTCAACGCTGCAGATGAGGTGAAAGTGGTAGTTTCCAATTAAATCTAATGTGCTCAGGGTGAAAAAAGGGAGTGAAGAAGGGGTCCCCGCTGAGCTCAACCTGCTGCTAAACCACATGTTTGATAACTCATAGTCTTCTTGTTTAAGCGTATTTCCTACTTTTTGGGGTAATTTTAACAATAGTTTCTCCAACTTTCTGCCTTGAATATATCGCACATTTTAAATAAACAATATTTTTCAGTGTTTTTATAAACGTGCAGCTTCTACTCGAAGGTCTACGGAGCGGGGAAAGAATTTCAAGAAAGTAAAAAAAAAAAAAAAAAGCCTCGCTGCTTAGAAATTAGAGGGTTTTTTTTTCCCCAACGTGTTTTCCATAACAAAAGTATTCAAATTCAAAGTTTTTCTTATTAGAATAGTTAATACCGAAGTGGATTCAAGCAGTTACAAGCTAAAACACTGGTGTGCATAATATCTCAGCCAAGTGCCTCTTAATCAATAAAAAATAAGGTTTTCAGTGCTTATGAAACCCATGACTTGTTAACTAAAATGTTCAGGTTTTACAGACTTTCAGTGGCTCCATTTTTACTGAGAGGGATTTTTTTAGTGTACGATTATTTGGATGTATTAAAAATATTCAAATAGATCAACTTTTACTGTGCAAGTAAGAATATATGATTAAGTTTCGAGTATATAATGAGTATATTTTTATTTAACAGACTTACTGATAAGCATGGTGCTTTATATAAATGGATACAATATAATGAAGACCTAGAGTTATATAAATGTGAATTCACTACAATGTGTTGTGTTGTGTTGTATGGATACTTTTACTTTTACTATTTCATTTTCTATTTTGCTAGAGTTGTGTGGATTCCATTTGTCTCCTGAATAACATTAGTGCTTTTAGATAAATACACAAAAGTAATGTGTGCGGTTTACATTCTTCACGTCTACTGTACATACAATAATTGCGCTGGGGATGAACTTCACATTATGGGCATTGCAAGGAAGCAGCAATGACATCCTGGATTCATTATCCCTTTTAGATGAACTGTGCTGGTTTCCCAAGGGGGGACACGGTAATTGTGTCTTTAGGGATTTGTCAAGTCTCTGTTGGATGGCAATAAATCACTGGTAGAGGAGGTGTGGTGATAGGCCCAGAATGAACTTGTTGTGTGACGAAAGCACCAGAAATGCAGGCATCAACAATGCTTTGGTCTTCTTGTCACGCTACATAGAATTAGGAAATATTGGCTCGGTCTCAGCTGCCTCTGAATCACAGGCAGTGCATGATATTTTGTTGTGAAATGGGTTGTTTGTGGGTAATGAATAGGACTTCCTGAGGCTCGCAACATTAACCCTTGTCATATCGGAGCAATGTCACAACAAGAATAATAAGAATAATGATTCCGATTGTGTTGTGGTGAAAAAGGTTGTGACGTGTGCAGTGTTGGTGACTTGAACGCTGGAGCTTAGACCATCCCTGAAGTGCAGGTGATTCAGTCTTGTGTCCTAAACGCGGAGCAACGTGAACATGTTGTTCTTAGGACCTGTCTTCCAGCATCACCCTCCTGTGGGGCTCTACTTTCTATTTTTGTCACTCAGACATGCCTGAGTTTCCTGGAATAATCTAGTCTGTATCTCAAGTGACAAACTTAAACAAAAAAAAACCCTCCAAAAAAAACAATATAAGCACTCTCTTGACCAAGAGTTAGTCCTTTTTATTCATGTCTGAGATGTTTTTAAGCCTTAAAATCCCCCTTTTGTCTCCCTCTTTTCACTTCTAACTCCTCTTCATGCCATAAGTAGATTTAATAGCTGAGATCAATATGAGATTACAGCTTTCACTCATTCAGTCTATTTCATATGAAGAAAATGACTTTCTGATCATTTCGGCACTGATACATAATGTAGAGAAAATCATTCGTCACCCCAGTAGAATTGGAGACAACCCCAGTGGGAGATTTCTTACATGACGAGGAGTGGCTAAAGGAAACCTCATTGATTGCTGTTTTGCTCAACTGGTTCCCTTTGCAGCAATATTGAGCATTGCCCTCACTTGGTAATATGTGCTCTTCTGGCTGTGTTAATGGCCTGTATCCATATGCTCTTGTAGACTGCCTGCCACCCTACCTTGTGTGGAGATGGTTGGCAGCCCTGCTCCTATTCCCTTCCCTTTCCAACAGCCTCCACACTCAAGCAACTGCCTCAGCATCCAGGCTCTCCCCTCCCCCACAGCAGTGCACTTCCCCTGCCTCTTCCCTCTATCAGCTTCCTCCTTGTTCTCATTGCTCAGCCAGTGCTGTAGGGGTGGAATAAACCTCAGAGATGCAAACAACTGGAAGCCACCTTCGCAAAACGATGGCACACTACAACGGTATTTAACAGAGGGAGGGGATTTATTTACATCTTTAAAAAGTCAAACTGTGAAAAACAGGTCACCGAAGGCTTCTGGATTTTTCTACACTTTAGCACTTGATGGTGGTCACCATAGAAACAGATTATCAGACAGGACTTGTGGCCACAATAGAAGTATCTGTTTCAAAATGAGATTTTTTTTTATCCCATTAGATACAGTTTTCTTTGTGCTACTTCATTAAAAATAATGAGCAATCAGTTGTGTAAAATACCCACTCCTATATTATTCAGACCTAAAAGAAATGAAGTCCTCAGTAAGCTTAGACACAAAGCCCAACATCTTTATTTTATCCTCCTCTGAGTTTCTGCAAAGCTATTCACCGCAGCAATTTAAATTGTTCTAATATAGATCCTAAAAGAAGGGCAAAAGGGAATTCTCCTCCCCTTTCTCGTGAAATGAAGACAGGATCATTGTCTCAAATTAATTTTCATACCTTACCAAATACTGATCCGGCAAAGGCGTTTTGTGGGTAGCTTTGACCGTACACAGTGCACCTGACAGTGGGAGTCCAGGATGGATGTTGGACGGTGTTTCTGTGCCGGTGCCCTGAGTGTTCAACATCCAGATACTGATGCTTGTTTTTGCTCGCGTTTTTCTCATACATAACACTTGAGCTGTTTCCACAGCCCTGATAGACTGTCAGGGGACTCTGCTGACAGCACTGCACTGGTGAGTGAGGATGAACGGTGAAGTGAGTGTGTGTTTGGGACCATTTGAATGACTGAGTGAAAGGGAGAGTCTCGTGCACACACACACACCAAAAGAGAAAGAAGGAGGATATTTGTGATTTTGTCACTAAATAGGAGGCTGCGGAGAACTCTTTGACGCCCACTTCCCTTTTTCACTGACTCGCATTGTGAGAGTTCATCTAGAGAAGTCATTTAAATAAACCTTCATTTTCACACAGCCACCAATTTTGAGTGTCATTTGCTTGGTGCCTGTGGGTTGTTGAATCATATAATGGCACAGATTTTTTTTTTCTTCTGAAAGCTAGAGTCAAATTCTGCAGAGATGGACTGACAGAGGTGCATTAAAAAGATTTTAAACACGCAGGTCTACCCCTGGACTTAGTCTGTCCTCAGTGTGTCAAGTGCAGATCTACAGCTGAGAATTTGACTGAGCCCGTCACCGAACGGATATGATCCTCTGGCTTCTACAACCTGGATAAGCTTCTTTTAGACGACAGAATCTGTGAATACCACTTAGTTTTTTTCAGCTACTATCGAGAAACACTGGCAGCCTGCCTCAGAGTTTACAGTGCTTTTCTATTCCAGCCACCAAAGAACCCATTTTATCTTTGCTGTCACTCTGCTGACTCTGCGGCTGCTTCACTTTGTTAAACCACAGAAGCAGCCAGCTCTCTGTTATCAAGGAAAGGTGCATTTATTTAGAGTCTCAAGCTGAGATGGCTTTGGGCATCGGGATTTCAAAGTTTATTTCTGACACAAAGTCCTACCTCTTTGCTTCATTTGAGTCCAGTGGGATTCTTAATAAAATCATGTAATACTTACAGTTCGGATGAAGCGCCTACAGTTTCCAGACAGATGCTCCGTCTCAGTGATGTATAGCCACCTCTGCAATCCATTTCATTCTGAAGTTGCATTTGGTTTTCATATTTTAATTATGCATGTAGATTTAATTTAAAATCACGGCTGTTAGTGAAATGGCAAAAAAAAAATAAAAAAATCTGCATGCTGCAAAAACATTCCTCCTGATTCTCATGCCCCAACCCCCATCTTAAATTTACCGTTAATAAGATGCTTTTTTATTTTTTACATCTATCTTGAACTTGTGGATTCAGCAGCGGATTATTCTAATGCCGTTCAAGCTGTCAAATGGATATTGCATATGAGCGCTGGAAACTGCCTGGTGAACTTTAGCAAAGAGAAAGGATTTCACACATTTCAGAATGTGTGTGATTATTATATACGTTGTCCACTCAGAGGAGATCAGCTCATATTCTGCCTGAACAAACAGCTGAAGGAACCGGTTTTACTCACTGACAATTAACGCTTCAGAATAATAATAATAATAATAGTAATAATAATAATAATAAAAGATAAATGCAAGATGCACCTTGTAGACAGGATGTACTGTATAAAGCAGCTTTGACTTAGATATTAAAACTGAGTAGTTATTGAACAACATCCATTTTAATTATTGTGTTTGAGATGTTGAATAATGCACTTTAAAACTGTGCCACATGACAAATAATTTATCATTCTTTCTTGTCTTTATTATTCATCACACATATACAATAAAATGAGCAGTTCCTCCTGAAATCTGAAAAGATGAAGGAATGTGTGTGGGTTTTTTTTTTTTTGCTGTGGTCTGGAATAATAAAGTTAATCTAAATCTAACAGTACAGGAACAGCCTTAAGCTGGAACATCTCAGTATTAAACAGCTGCTTCCACATTAGAATATCACAAAAGTAAATTGTTGCATTTGATACAGTACATTTCACATAAAATCCCTGAAACTAAAATTTATTTCCGTGCATTTTACAATTTGCTTTTGGTTTGTTTATAATGCTATATATTTATTTTAGAATTCGACCTTATTTGGAGGAATGTTGAATGGAATGATGAATATAAGGTTCATATTCCTTCAGCTCTTGTATTGCCTGCCTAATGCTGGAGGATATCTGGCTATTTAGATGATTTATGCAGTAGTTTGTTTGGCAGATAGCTGGTTTGTCAGTGGCTTGTTGCTGGTGGGAAGGTAGTGTTCAGTGAACAGTAGGTAGAATATGTACTTGTACCACAACACAACTGACAGCTGCTGTATGTGAGGGAAGCAAAACAGTAAAACTATGTGTAAATCCAAAGCAGAGATGCATAAACGCAATGAAATGCTTTGTAAAGTTGAGAGAAATGCAGAGTTTTGTGTTAGCTTTACTGTCTCTTACATTATGGAGCCTAATTTTGTGTCATGCTATGATGTTTTGTTGTGCAGCTGCATCTTAAGTAGAAGTACTTTACATGTATGTTGTATGAGACATGCAAAGGAAAGCATGCAACTCTCATGCTTTACTTACATGTAAAATCATTGCACAAGAAAATAAGCTTTTCATGTCTATTATAGAAATCACATATGGAATGGAATATATAAGATAAAGGAACCTTTGTGTACCACCGTATGCCAATGTAATAATGTCGATTCCTTATGTATACGTAGTCTGAAACCTCGGCTACGTCTGACGAACAGAGGTGCTGCAGATAATCTGATTGAGTGCAATTTTATTGGGAGACCCACTCCAGTGAGAATTTAAAGTGTATTGATATTGGCTTACACTGAGCTGCAGAAAGGAACAGATAACCATTTACTGAAATTAGAAGTGTAATGGATTCACAGAGTTACACATTTTTCTCCTAATGGACTGAGTGAAGAATCGCTTCTTTGCTGGTTCCTGTGATAATTTCCACTGCTGTAATTTCTGTCTTCTTATTGTAGACTCTGTTAGGAACTCGCTGTATTTTTAATTTCCATAAAACTAAATTAAATCGTTTATGTATTGATTTTTCTTTTTTATAATTGGATGATTCCAGTTTGGACTGTAGTTATTTTAGTCACTGACTCATATCCTGTTTGGGCTATTTGTTTATCTGATTAATAGTTTGTTCTATGAAATGTCACAAAAGCTGTAAAAAAAAAAAAAAAAAAAAAATGCTCAGTACCAAGTTGCGAAATGTGACCTGTTGTTTGTCTTGTCTGACCAACTGTTTAACACACAAATATATTCATTTTACTATACCAGAAAAACAGTGGCGGCACACTTTCACGTTACAACAGCTCGAACAAGATATTTATTCCCTTTTGCATGATTAGAAAAGATTTAAACGATTAGCAGCTCAATTCCATTTAACGTATTGATTTTATGCTTATGTTTAATGGCTTCCTTTGTCATAAGCAAATACAGCAATTGCACAAAAACACTAAAAACAACTGAAACAGCCTAAAATTAACCCTCTGACACATAACATAGATATGGTATGCAGTATATTATTATACTAATGTGTAATTTCAGCTCAGATCATGTGTATTTCAGTTTTAATTGGTTGTTTGGAAAGCTTTTGATATTGACAGGTGTGGGTCACCTTGGCACTCGAGTGCAAGATGCACCACTGTGTCATCATCAAATAAAGGCAGCGGTGTCACAACCTAAAAAAAGCACAGCCATGTGTACACAGTATATTGTGTAATTGCCTCAATACAATGTGTGTTTACTTTTCAGTGTTGTGACATATTAACTCATGCGACCAGCAGCAGGTGTAAATTTCAGGAAGGGTGAAGGAGATTTGTTTCCCGCAATATCTAGAGTGTGTGCATTTGTCCCCATCATTAAAACATGTGACAAGCAGAGGACTTTTACAGTTGTGGAAAAAATTATTAGACCACCCCTTGTTTTCTTCATTTTCTTGTTCATTTTAATGCCCGGTACAACTAAAGGTACCTTTTTTTTTGGATAAATATAATGATAACAACAAAAATAGCTCGTAATAGTTTAATTTCAGAGCTCATATCTAGACATTTTTCCTGGTTTTCTTGATAATAACCAAAATCACTTCAGTTCTTACATCAATATCTATGGCATTGTACCGGCAAAAATAGTGCTTTTATTCATTCCATGTTTTCTTTTCTGTCTGTTTTAGTCACATGATGCACACAGGAGTCAGTAT
>JAPTYQ010000015.1:26951838-26964777 GCA_029814465.1 Ostorhinchus cyanosoma | reverse complement strand
AATACTTATTTTTCCCCTTTATTTAACCAAGAAGTCCCATTGAGATCAGAAATCCAAACAATATAAAACACATACATGATACACAATGAAACAATAAAACACAATATTTTATTTTATTTTATTTTATTTTATTTTATTTTATTTTATTTTATTTTATTTTATTTTATGTTACCTATAGTTACCCAGGCAAGCAATTAAGAACAGATTCTTAATTATAAATGCAGCCTGATCAAAGACCAATGGCTCCTTGAGGGGTAGGGGGTAGTGGGGGCTAAAAGTAAAAACAAGGTTAAACAATTACGGAAAGTCAATAAATAAATACATTACAACAATAAAAGTGAGACACGTAAGACACAAATACTCATCAGATGCAACAGTTTGCTTAAGTTTATTGCAGATTTTGGTTAAAAACAGAGAAATAATAATAATAAAATCAGTGAGTTGTTATTTTCAATTAAAAACGTGTCATAATAAACAGTTATTTTTAGTTGTCATAGTAAAAGTAATAATGTCTAAAGCTCCTGGTTTATAGTTGATCGCCCAAAAAGTCAATCTTTATAACTAAAACCTTCTAATTCTTCCTGTTAATGGTCTGTTTTGCGTTTTCTTCCCTTTTTCCAGGGATGACCTGCCAAGCGAGGACATCTTACACCGAGGACGAGGTTCTGTGGGGACACCGCTTCTTTCCAGTTATTTCTTTGGAGGAAGGCTTCTTTAAGGTGGACTACTCTCAGTTCCATGCCACATTTGAGGTGCCCACCCCTCCGTACAGCGTGAAGGAACAGGAGGAGGCGCTGCTCCTCTCCTCCCCGCTTATGGCTCCGTCCCTGTGCAACAGCGGGGACAAGAACAGCTCCCTGGACTGCCTCGAGACCCTGGAGGACAATGACAGCACCACCAAGCTGCCCACCAAGCTCCAGAAGATCACAGGGCGGGACGGTCTGCCCAAGAAGCTACTAAGGATGAGCTCCACCACTTCAGAGATGACTTACAGCTTTGGAGATCTGCCAATGAAGCTGCAGCGAATCAGCTCTGTTCCTGGGGTGTCTGATGATAAGCAGGCTGGTAAGGCCTCCAAGATCAGCACCGAGCCCATCAGTAAGTCGGTGGCAGACTTACCTCCCAAGCTGCAGCGACTGGCTGGGGGAGGAGGCGGCAGGATGGACGGACACCTGCCGCCTAAACTTAGAAAGATGAATTCAGATCGATTTACATAAAGCAGGCAACATACTTTAACTCATGCCATCCACCTTTATTTCCCTACCTGAAGTCCTTGTACTATTCCTTATTTATTAATGGACAATATTCTTATATTTAAAGAAATGTAGAATATGTGCACAAATACCTTATATAAAGTAGGGTGATGGAATTGAGCACATTTGTCCCTGGATGTAAGTGTACATGCTATGACGAAAGACCTCTGATTTTTTTTTTTTTTTTTTGATTTTTTTTTTTTTTTAAGGATGATGTACAATTAGCACAATCTGGCATGTAAGAAACAGCGCATGTAGAACAGAATCTCAATAATTTCCGGCATGACATTTATTGATATTTTATTTTACAAAAACAATTTCATTAGTGAATTTACTGACAGTGAAAAATTGCACAAAGCCATATGATTTACGATGTGGAAAACCTACATTACATGGTTCTAATTTGTGGTGACGAAAGGCACACACATTTGTTTTGAGTTGATTGCTTTTGTTGTTTAATGTAAAATTGTGGCAATGTTATGTTAATTGCATGCTCCTCTTATTGACTTAGCTATACAAAGGTAATAGACAAAGATGTTTAGCCTTAACTATATTACCTTGTTTCCATTCTCATGTTTGTTCACAGCTGTATTTTTGGTATTTCATATATTGACTATTTTACCATGTGCGATTTTATGACTTTATTAGTTCAAATTAGATCAAATAGAAAATTATGTTGCACGATGATGCATTTTACATCTAAAAAAAAAAAAAAAAAATGCATCATCTGCATCATATGACCTGTCAGAACTGGGCACAATGTTACGCAATTTTCACTTGCTTATTAAAGTAACACTTAAGTTGAACAATTCAATACTTGTACTTGAGAAGCACAAAGCAATCGTTATATAATACCCTGTGATATTAGAAAGCATTTATGGGCATTTATCATAAATTAACTGCTTAAGGCAGTAGCTCAGTACTGTGCAATCGTTTTGTTTCATTATGTAACTAGATCAACTTATTCTGCAGTAGGCCTGTTCGGTTACACTAGACACCCCATTAGAGTTTCAACTTAGGTGTTACTGGTTAGATTTAGAGGCGGGCCTGTAAGGAAACCATAGCCTTTGTCTTAAGGGCCCATAATCTCACTCCTCTGTGATGAAAGCAATAATATTGTAATGACTATAATCTTTATATAGCCACAGGGTCTACCACAGCCCCATCGTTCTGTTTACTGAACCCATGCCATGAAATCTGGTTACTCTAAATGCATCAAAGACATTGTATGATACCCAATCTTTTCGGGAATAAAGATCTAACAGAACTGTTTAGCATCTTGCTATTTTACCTAAATGTAATGCATGCTTTCCTTGTTGGAATCACTCTGAATACACGTTTTACAGGGGGTGATCAAAACAATAGAGGACCATTAAACACGATTACCTCACTGTAAAGAGCTAACATGAATCTGAGCATCTGCAAACAAATTATTGGATTGATCATGTTAAATGATGTGCAGTTCTTTCATGGAAATGATCCATGGCTTCACTGTACTTATTTTGCTTGTCTGTACTGCAGCCATTCATTCATTACGGTTGCAATCAATCCACATAAATACAGTTGTGGTAAAAAATTATTAGACCATCAAAAGTCATCGCAAACAATGCTTATGCAATCAAATACTAACTCCTGTGTGGATCATGTGACTAAAACAGACAGAAAAGAAATCATAGAATGCCTCAAAGCACTGTTTTTTTTTCAGTACAATGACATAGCTAGTGATTTTAGTTATTATAAAAAAAAACAAACATGGAAAATGGCTAAATATCAGCTCTGAAATTAAACTCTTATGAGCTATTTTTGTTGTACCAAGCATTGAAACGAACAAGAAATTGAAGAAAACAAGGGTGGTCTAATAATTTTTTCCACGACTGTATTTATCTTCAAGGAAACATTTTTTTTCCCAAATCACATGTAAAGAAAGTAGTGACGAAAAGCCACGTTTAAGATGCCACGTGAGGATCTTTTCTATGCTGATTTTTGACGTGTGCTCTTGTAGATAACTGGACCAAAACCCTGTCAAAAATCTCAGGGGCAGAGATACAGATGATTGTATCTTTTTGGAGTCAGTGGTCCAGATTTTTGCAGAAACAAAACATTCACGACGGAGTGCTCATGCTATTTTTGTAAACTTATCTTGCCTTATTGACAGCACATGCAGGGTTGCAAATTGATGTGATCTATTTCTAAATCTGGACCAAAACTGTGTCAGATAAAGGATCCCACATCGACACAGAGCCAGTGTCACTGCAAGAAGTCTTTTCTTCTGGCGCTCTCATTGTTTTGATCATACCCTGTGTTATCACTGCTGCTGTTCATATTTCACAGGACATTTTTTTGTTGCTGTCAAAACGCTGTGTAAATAATAACTGTATTTCAAGAGATACCTTAAGGGACTTGTGGAGATAAAGTCAGTGCCATGACTGTAGGTATCAAAAGCAGCTGGGTTAATTCTGTCTTTATCCTGAGATAACCCTTTCTTTTGAATCTCTTAAATAAACTCATGGGATGGATCAGAATATCAGAAGTGCTGATGGCATCATCCTCTGAATCCCTTTAGGCCACCTTAAATAAGGGCTTTCTCTGCCAGATAATTGCCCCCTATCACTACGAAGATCTTTGCCATAGATGTCACTTTGTCTTTTTTGACACTGAAAGAGTGGTGTCTCTTCAGTATCATATCTCCTCATTAATGCGTCTCTGTTTTCATGCTGTAATAACTGACTCCAGTAGATATAATGTGGGAGGGCTGTAGTAGAAAAGTTAAAATCTCGTTCCAGGAAATGGTAAAATATTAAATATCTGTTTTGATAATTCCCATCATTTTTCTTTTTTTTTTTTTTTTTTTTACAATCAGCTGAGTAGCATTTTTTTTTTTTTTTTGGCGCAGCACCTCCTATGTCCAAGCTGTATGGGGAAGCGAAATAGTGTGAAGTCAGAGCTCCATGGATACTTGCAGAACAAAGAATAATTAATTGTGAGACATGCCTCAGCTTGTTGCCTTCATCAGGGTACTAATGGAGCTGATGAAACATGTTGGTCTCACTATAGTGGGTCTTCATATTAGTGCAGTTCTTTAAATTAGACCTCAGAAATCTACTGCTGACTACAAGCCAAAACAAATGCGATTTTCCACTGAGACTGCAGAATTTTCATTTTTTTCTTCACAATTTATATTGAATCCAAATGTGTGTCTTAAATGCCTTCCAATTAGGCCTATTCCCAGGAAACTGTTTCCCCTTCGTAGAAATTTACAAATATAATCCTCCCGTTTAAACAGACAATAGGGATGAAACTTCATTGAACATTCATGGTTAAATATGGCATGCTGACTGGCTGTTTGCACACTTCTCTATTTCTCACAAAACATCGCTGTGTGTCAGTGTCAAGATGGGATGATGCGTGACGCATCACATATGAGGAATGGTGCAACACAAGACCAAACTGTTCTTAGCTTTGCACTACTTGGCATCCTCTGAAACTAAAAGAAAAGTCCTCGTGTAATGTCACAGTCCTGATGTTTCAAATGTGTTTTATCGAAATGCCTGTGAATATACGTACATTATTCAAGTGTCCAAAGGTTAGAATTATATAAATGTAACCATTTCACCGATAACCATTTTAGACTGAGCTAAACATGGACAAATATTGGTGCAAAAACTTACATTTTTAGGGAGCCATAGTTTTTATTGGACAAAAGGACGGTGTCGACTGGAGTACTTTTACAGCGGATCTCCTTGAAATAACCAGATTAGTTTTTCTTCCACTAGAATGTGAATCAACTTTTCAAGGCTTCTGTAGTGATTTCCAATTCATTTTTATTGCATCCACTACAGAGTTCATGACTCATGAATTCTGGGTGTGATTTACTAAAGGACTGGCTCGGGAAGCTTAGCGCCTGCTGTGCCCCAAGGCGATCATGATGGTTAGATAATACCTGCTCCGTGCAACAAATATGAGGGTGGTATTACTGTTTGTTGTTCAACATGCCTTCTGACACTGGACATAAACTCAGGTCAAATCACACGAGAGGCCCACAACTTCTGGGAGCCGACTGTGGAAAGTCTCTAGGAATTGTTTAAGCAGGGAATGGCACAAAAGTATGTTTAGCTGCAACTAACCCCAATTTATTCTTCCATATTATGAATTTCTGAACTGTTAAAATACTGTGAATTTGTGATGTTGTCCTTTGGTTAAACTTTGTGGTCCATTACAGCTCTCCAAATATCAATGCCATCCTACGACAGAGCAAACTGAACAAAAGACAAAACTGACAGGGAGATGAGAGAAGTGCATTACAGACAGCAGAGGAGACCCAAATTGGTGTGTGGGATGAATAATGCATTTGTCTCAATCCTTCCCATCCTGTAAGTTTGCAAAATGACAGTGATCAAAGTTGAGTCTGCAAGGGATGGTATTATGAAGGAGATTAAAATGGTTGAGAGAGTGTAAAAGAGAACACCAGAAGGGGAGAGGGGATATTTCTGTCTCTTGTCAGATTCTGTCATGACTTGTTTTACATTTACACTTCCCCTCTTTATCCCTTAACTCCCATCCTGGCAATACAAATAGGTTTGATAATTCAGTGTGGAAACAGCTGCCACAGCCTAATGTAGCTGCTATCGAGGCTGCACACTCCTGTGTTTTTCACTCCGGTGTCTACACAAGGATAAATCCCCTGTTTTATACATCTAATTTGTGCAGCGTGTTTGAGGAGTTTTGCGTTATATATGGTAACAGAAAGGCGAAAGGACAAGTGATGCTAGAGAATCCATCATCTGTTTTTTTTTTTTTTTCTTTGGGTCACAGATTTGGATCTCTCTCCTGCCGCTTCAAACATCCACGTTCTCACAGACACACAAACACATCGCCGCGTACTTTCACATCATCACACCCACGTACACACACGCCAAACACACACACACACACACACACACACAGTCACAACAGATGCCTTGTCCCTGGTGTATTGTATTTGTAAGATAACGGGCTGGTGTGGGCGTCTGCAAAACAGCTCAGTTTGCACCTGAGTCAAAATCCATCTCTGCTTTGGTCGCCAACAGTGCAGGAAAAAGGAGCTGAGGAGGACACATCACACCAAGCCCACTCTCTGTAAAATACTAAGCCTGTTTGCATGATGCTCACTTTTTCTACTCGCTTCCATTTCATATTGGCTTTAAGATCAGTGAGCAACTGTGGCCCTCCTATGCCAAAAATATTGCTGTGAGAGTACGAGCACCGCAGGATCTATTTTTTTCTACCCATGGAAATCCACTGTGTGGTCCTCAACAGTCTCCCTCAGTATTTTGTAATGAAAAACAGCAAATGTGAATCTGTGAAATAGTTCCCTTCCTTCCTATTCTTTCCTCAATATTCTCACCAAAAATAATATCCGAAAATAAACAAAATCCAGCTCTGACTGAACGACTGACCACAAGTAACGTTTGTTTGCTGCAGTGAACCTTCACATATCCTGCCACCTTTTGTTCTGCCATGTGGTGGAATGAACGCTTGAGGAAAATGACTCTGCACACTCGAAGGGCACCAAATAATTGTTGTGTTACAGCAGAGCCAGTAGGACTGAAATAAGACAAGTGCTCTCTCACAATTCATGCCTGCTAAAAATAAAGCCTGTTCAGACGAGGGTGGTGGATTCTCGGCTGCATCCTCAGCTCTGTGGCGGTGGAGGCAACCGTTTGATAAGTGTGGAGTTAGAGAGAGATTGTCCGTAACCGTGTGCCTGTTTTCTTCTGCATTTGCGACATGCAGTACAGGAAGGCTTTTGATCTAGCGTACAAACCAACAGCAGCTCACCCAACTGTACAGATTTTTGCATGTAGAAAAATCAAATGCCTGCAATGTATTCTGCATAAAAAGGATATAATCTAAAAAATAAAAAAAAATCAATTTACCCACACACAAGCTGTTACTGATGTGGATACTTGTATTTTAAGATAAGTATTCAAATACTTCTATCTACAAATTAGCAATTAATGATGCATTTTAAATACTTCGTAATGAGGGTTTCCCCCTTAAGCACTTGTTACCTAGCAACAGCATCCAGAATACACTGCATCAGGATGTTACCAGGGTTTACATGTTTTAATCTAAATGTACATTTATTTTGTCGTCTGTATGTTTTTGGTAGGAAGGAGGCATTTGATTTACAGTTTCTTTAAGCGTTTTGAGTAGTTGGAATAAAAAATCCTCCGGAGATTCAAGGGTGGTTTCACTTGACTGGGCAAAGTCTCCATCCTGCTATTGGTCATTCACTTCATCATTGTCTTTCGCTGCCACTTCAGGTTGTGCTGTGTGCAGTGGGATGAATATTTCAGGAGTCTACACTGTGTTCCATTTGTTTCCTTGGTTGTAAACAGCGCTGGACTCGTCCCCAGGTAGTTAGGTGTTTACATGCTGCCAAAAACTCTCCTCATTGTATACAAACAACTGGCTGTTAGTTAATATGCAACTATAACAGAATGTTGGCATCTCTACGTGCGTCTTTTCATTTATTATATATTCAATAAATGCACCTTTTGTCAGAGATCATTTTACCAATTACTGGAAAAGGAATCACAATCATCAGTGCTGAAGAATATCTACCATTCGGATTATGTCATCCTTGTTGCCACAAGAAACATATTTATATACACATTTAAGATTCTAAATAACTGTTTTTCAGATTGGTATTAATATATTCTGAAAGCTTTGTGCTGAAAAATGCCTGTCAAGTCAGTAAACTGTACCATACACTTAAGTTATACTGCTTTGTTAGACCTGTCTCTCCATGTAATTCATAATGCACTTCACCCACATGCATTTTTGATGCTATAGAAAAATAGAGCAGGCTTACAGCCTCCACTTTCCTTCACCACAGGAGTCAAACCCCCCCACCTGCGTTCAGCCGGAGGTAGCTGATTGGACTAATGTTGCAGAGTGAAGGACTGTTTTCTTTCCTCTTCTGTCATCCTTTATGTCGGGGTCATGTAAACACAAAAGACCTTAATTTTCCTCTCTTGTTGTTATTTTGAGGGATCATTGAGATCAATAAGTGACAGGAGCTGGCACAATAAAGATAAAGATAAAGTGATGAAGGTAAGGTCACTTGACACACCTCGCAGCAGCCACTTTAAGGATGCTGTGGGGTGTATCACAAAGAAACCTGCCTCAGATCATTTATAAACCTGCTCTAATGTAACAACCTAATTTACACTTAACCTCAAACACTTCAGTAATGACTTAATTTAATATATTATGTGGTGCTTTTCCAACGGTGGTATGAGTCGAAGTGAAGATCACCAGACATTCAGTAATGTGACACTTCATCTGTTTCTGTCTAGAAGACTGAATGACGGCCTGGCCTATCCATTAAAAAAAGGAAACAGCGGCTCAGAGATATAGTTCTGTAAAAATACCAACTAATTGGTTTGCTCAAACTTACATTTGACCCTCCTTTCCTTTTTCCATCTTAACTGCATTTCATTATTAGAGAGTTATACTGAAAGTAATAACAGAGAAACAATCTTAATTGGGGTAGAATGAGGAGTAGGCTTCCTGGAGGCAATGAAGTCGAACGTGGGTGAGTGTGATGGCTTTCACAGCCGTGCATTTGAAGGCTACATTCAATTATGGGCTACTTGTCAGACGGAATAAATCATTCAGCAACTGTAATGCATAATGCAGTCAAACAAAACTTTACTGCGAAAAATATTCCCACACTGTACAACTAATGACCATGGCGGTTTGGTAAGGTTGCCTTATCATCAAATGTCACAGCCCATCATCATAAAGAAAAGAGGAAAATAAACAGTTGGATTCACAAACAAAATAAGATTATAATCCTGAGCTGTTAGGGGACATTAGTGCTGATGCTTGCCTGTGCAATTTACTAAACTTTAATTCATAAGCAATAATGTGATTTAAAAGGAAATTGACCAGTGGAGTGTTAAAAATCATGGCATTTTCCTCATATATGTGCAAAAACTCAGTGATCTAATACACATTCATGCCTGACCCTGTTTGTATTAGCTCACTTGGTGAATGCATGAATTATTTGCAAAATTGTTGACTAAGACAGAACAGTGTGAGCATTTTACATATGACTGATAATAATAATAATGTCATTTTATAGTAAAAATATAAAGATAGGATGTTTTTCTTTTAATGGATTATATCCAGAGTATTTCTAGGAAATGTGGTCTGCCTCCTTTTATTGAAACTGACAGGTAGGTCTGAGGCCAACTGTCCCCTCAAGGACAAACATCCAGCATCTGAACCTGAAAAGCTTAAGCGGCTGTAAAAGCAGAATGTCACACACAACCACAGCTTGTTTACGAAAGTAAACCAAAGATCATTACTGTGAGGGGACTCTAAACTAAAGGGATTAAATCTGTGTGTGGGGGGAGCTTTTGAAGGCTGTGTTTTCTATTATTGTTCCCACACTTGTGCTTTTTTCCCCCTCATATTAACTCGCATAAAAATTTCTAAAATGTGTAATTCCAAGAGATTTAAAGACGACTTGAATGCGGAAATTAAAACTTTATTAACAACATGTTAGAAGTTTCCAAAGCTGTTTTCTGGCGTTGCTGTGTCATCAGTTGGGAGAATTATTCATTCTGGCTCAGCTCAAAATATGCTTACCATCTGTTCTATTTTATTCCAGTGCCCGGCTCGTGGCTCATGTTTAATGTATGTGTGCTAATGGCATCATCTATGTACAGTACAATGGCCATCTCTACATCAGGAAATCAGTGCAGGGCAATGAAAGACTGAGACCTTGGCTGTATGAATGCCTTCAAAAGAGCCTTTTATCTAAATCATTTGCTCCATCGCTTCTGAAATTGACAATGACCGTGAATAATGGTGCCTCTAAAATAAATGACATAAATTAAAGGCTATTACAATTCCCCTTCTGCGTCACGGAAAATGGCATATTATCAAACATAAATGTGACATGTAACATATCAGTAATTTGACCACACTGCGGTGGTATTTATGATCTATTTAAAACCTCTGAAAGGCAGGTCAAGTGTGACTCACTTTAATATGATTATCTCTGAGTAATATATGAGGGACATATGGAAGTGGAATATGTAATAGGCCTTTCAAGCACATTCACTCATACATAAACTCACAGAACATATAAACAGTCACATCAACACATACACCCACGCTTACACTACTGTACATACAGGGTAACATGCACATTTTATGGGCTTAAATTATCACAGACAAGTTGCTTTTGAGGTTTTCATCCAGTCTCTGACCTTCTTCAGAAACAGGACCTGGATCAGTTAAATATAGAAGTAAAAGAGTGAAAAGCTGTGGCGTCGTCAGGATGTTTTCAGCTCTACCTGCAGTCTTTGTTTCCTTCTCTTCCTCCTAAATTTTTCCTGATTTTTTTTTTCTTTACTGGGCATTTTCAATTAAATGCAAAAAAAAGCAGCAGTTTTAAGAGGCTTATCATCTCTCTTCAAATAAATAGTTATCAAATTAGTACTAGTTTCCTCTTGATTTGCTAATTAATAACATCAACCATTTTGGCTGTGATCATATGTTTAATGTTTTACTGCTGTTGGTGTAATACCATAAATGCTTGAAGTCTTACAGTCTGATGCACCAGCATCAGAAGAAATAAGAGGCTTTATATATTTCAACATGTCTGGCTGAGGACACAAAATCTTCTCTGTCACCAAATTCTCAGCAGGAGGAAATTTCAAATGCTGTCTGTGATGTGCCAAGCCAATCTTTCAATTTATCGTCTAATGATAGCCACTCTCATCAAAACACATTTGAATATGTGCATTTCATTTGTGTTCTGCTGCTGAGAAATGTTAGTTTTTAGACGAGCCGCCTGTAGGGGCCACATCAAATGGCTCCGGCTTTGAGGAAGATGAGAGAGTAGCACCGGCTTAATCTTTTGCTCCCAGAAAGGGCCTCCACCACTACCTTTAATCACCTTGCTGTGAATTCTCTCAGTGCTGACTCATACTTCCTTATTTCATTTTATATTTGCCCAATGAGCACCGCACGGCCTTGAAAGTAACCACAGTGGACAGCTGAGGTGGCTCATTAACACCAGACGGGGCAGCTTTTAAGAAATCTGCCTCCTAATGGCTTAATTAAGACACACTGCAGGGCTGAATTACAAAAGATTTAACTGCACACCACAATTTGACCTAAAATTATCATCATTTCAGGAATATAATATATATATACTGTCTTAGAATCATTTGTATTTTTACCATGGGAGTAACACTGCGACCGATATCAAATTGTTCAAGTACGAATACGTGTTAACCCAAAGTGCAATTTGAGAATATTTCAGGCAAAACATTTACTAATGCTGGAAGCCATATGCTCAGCCATTAGTCACAGCTTTTCAGAACCCTTGTAAAACTGTGGCTCCAAATGTGATGTCGAGAGGGGGGCAAACAAATTAAATATAGGCCCACATTTGAGGAGAATCTTATCTCAGTGGGGTAATATCAGTGTCACATTTCTTCCCTGCAGTCGGTGACGCTAAAGAGAGATTAAGTATGCAAGATGACTGTCAATTCACAGGAAAAAACGGAACTGCGCACTCAGTTAACGTCTATTATTACGCCAGACACTTAATAAAATGGACTATTCAGTTGGAGACAGCAAGTAATGCGCTGGGATAAAGATATCTCTGAAGCAGAATTTAAAACATTTTTACTCTGTGCCCAAATAGTGGTGTAAGAGAGGTATGACAGGCCCTAGTTACACATTCTGAAGCAGACACACACACAAAAACATGACTCATATGCACAGCCTGGACACACTCAAAAAAATATTTCGTTGGACTTGTTTTAGCTTTGATTATTTGCTGTGGTGTTGTTTTTTTTTGATGAGATTATGCATTTATTTCCAACCATTTTTGGGCACAGAATGTTCCTGGACCTGGATTTGTCCAACTGAAACAACCCCAGATCATTGCACTGCCCTTAACAGCTCGTAATGCAGGCACTAGGCATGATGGGTAATCACTCTATTCACCTCTTTTCTCACCTTGATGCATCCATCGCTCTGGAAAAGGGTCACGTGACCTTATTCCATTGAAACACAGTCCAGTCTTCGTGGTTGTTTAATAAATGAAAGGCTACTCACTGCATCAGTTATAACTTGTTAATCCCTGCAGTTCGTTTCCAGTTGGAGGGTCATAACTTACCTATTTGCTTCATTAAATCCAAGGGGGTGACTTTTTGGCCAGGGTGTCAAGGTTAAGTTTATGCCACTTAATTATCATTTCATGCATTTTGCCCATCCTCATATAGCACTTAGCATAGCATTAACACTTAGTACATCAGGAGCAGTGAGTTTCTGCTGAAGGTGCACAGGGACCAACTCCAGATCTTCATTAGTGCCTTCATCAAGGTCAATGACAGGAGAATTAACCTATGCATATATGTATAGATATGTATAGTATATGTATATGGGTAAAATTATTGGGGCATATTGATTTCAAAAGGAGGATGACTCACTGAGGTCATCTATGCTTACTTAATTTTACCCAACATTGATATTTTTTTACCCCGCCCCCAAAAAGGGGCGGCAAGGGGTACTGTTTTTGGTTTGGTTTGATTGATTGTCAACACTTTAGCAACAAAACGAAGGGTTGAATTCATACCAGATTGGGTTTATACATTGCCAGTGACCCAGA